>JANHGN010008371.1:0-80744 GCA_024605025.1 Megaceryle maxima
CAAGATTAAATATAGAATATGTATATATAAAACTCCAAAGTTTTATGCGAGAATCCAGCTTCAGGATAATGACTAGAGAAACCTTTTGTTACTACCAGAAACAAATGAGCCACAAGTCAACCTAACCATTCACTTATACACCTGTTTCTAATTACATTTTACAGTGCACTGCAATACATGGGGGTTTTTTATACCATCACTTTAGTAGGAAGCACTGCAGGAACTGTCAGTGCAATGTGTTTGACTCAAGCCCCTTCCAAATAGCTATTATCACTCACTCAAGTGCTATATTGTTGTTGATTTTTTAAATTGGATTCCATAAGTTAGTCACTATTTTCAGTGTAACTGTTAGGTTAAGGCACTGTATCCCAAAGTAAGACAGGTGCAGAATAGTACAGCCCCAATGCAGATACTATTGTTTAGATTTAATGGTGCCTTCAACCAATCACAGTGCTTTTTTTATCCCTTTCCATGTGGAAATAATCTGTACTGCAAAAAAAGTGTATTTATACTAAGATAACTGTAACAATACTATGAGAATATAATGAGCACAATTAGCATCTACACAGCAAGGTAGCATAATATTTGTGTGCAGAAAAAAACTCAGTAAGAAAAGATTATTTTATAAAGGATGACAAAAATTAAGGACTCAAATCCTATGTTTTCAGTGAAGAAAACAAGCTATTAAACTGGCTTCAGCACATACAGGCAAACACATCTCAGAGCATGAATGTAATCCATTCACAGGGTTTTTACACATATAGGGCTTTTCCTCACAACCCCATGTGTAGTTGTCCCTATATCACCTTCTCCCCATCTTACTTACTTTCCTTTTAATCCAGGTACCATTTTTCATCTATAATCCTCACCACATGTTGCAATACCGCAACAGTCAGGATGGCACCTCTTCCACTTACAGCCCTCTTGAACAGAATCATTTCATCAATCACCCTCAGCTAATTCATCACAAAAGCCTCTTCCATCACACTTGATACCAGAAACAAGATTATTAATATTTTTCTCCAGAAATAATGATTTCTGTTGCTTGCCAGGAAGCTTTGTTTCAGGAGGCTCAAGCCTCTATACTATGCATAAGTACTTCACATGATACCAGTAAAAAGGGTTGGAATGAGGCTAAACAGACTCAAAAGTCAGGAAGTGCCTGGAAAATAGGAAGGGTAAGGATAGTAACAGACTTAATCTGCTTAAGCGTTTTTGCCTGTTAACACTGAAATGGAGACAGTAACCTAGAGATGAGATAGTCAGCAGAAAAAGACTCTGGACTTTATCATGTTAAACCACGAAAGCAAAATTTTCCAGACTGTATTTCTTAGCACCCCAGCACAGCCCATTAAATGTAGCTGTGGCAATGAAGCAGACTGGGGAGGATTCTATTTTTCATCTCCTCCCAAGCACTCCACGGAAGGAAAATACCGTGCCAAGTTCTCAGTTTACATTTTGTGACAGGGTGATGCTCTTAAAAATTAGTTGTACCCTCTACTGAAAGTATAGTTTTCTGCTGTCATGACTAAATCTCCTGAAATAACGACTCAGTTTATTTTCACACCATACAGTTCTCTGTTGTAAAGAAATTCCAATTTATTTTTGTCTGTCTTCTTCCTATTTTCAACATTTGTGACACTTCAACTTTATAAGATAAACATTTGAAAAGGAAAACGTCTCTGCACTACAGAAACACACTTTTATCATGCTGGCTTTTATTTTAAAAGTTCAATTCTGAAAGGGGGTAGAAATCACATCATTAGAAAATGACTTTGGATAGTCCTGTAGATGAATTATTCATATTCTATTTTATAGTCCCCTTTATTCCAATAAATATCAAATGATTCAGAAAGCCTATGATTTTCTGTGTTAATCAGATGTCTGACACTATATTCAGGTCTGATGATGGGCCAAAAGCAAAAGAACTTCTTTATGTGAGCTAACAGCAAAGACTCCTGACAAATCCAACTTAGTTACATGTCTTCATGCAATAAGATGTTCAAATGTAACTTAATTATGTTAATGAGAATGGAAAATTTCATTTAATTATTTATAGCCCAACCACTAAGGCATCAATAAAGTAGCCTGGCTGATATTTCCACCAAAACTACTATGTACAAAATGAGCTATAGTTCGTGCTCTCTCTGGTTTTTGGGGGTTTTTTTTTGGTTGGTTTTTTTGGGGTTTTGTTTGTTTGTTTGTTTGTTTTGGTTTTTCGGGGTTTTTTGGTTTTTTTGGGGGGCGGTTAAGAAAAAAGGAAAGGATACTGTCATTTTATTTCTTTCTTTCAAATCTATTTATGCAGCTATCTACATTTTACACATCGCTATTTGTAATCAAGGACAAGGATATACACACATGCTTTATATAGACACGTATTTCAAATACATAATGGTTAGGCTATCTTTCTAACAATTCAGAAAAACAATTTAGACAACTTTCTATTTTGAGCGACTATTATCATCTCATCTGCTGAAGGTTCCATTATGTGATGTTTTACAAATCCATCAGTAATACAGAAAGACAGAAAAGTACATCATATTTGTCCAGAACAACACAGAAAAGTTGTCACATGGCCTATATAGCCATATAGAACTGTATGTGGTCTATATAGCCAATAGTGAGTCAGGATGTTCCAAACCCTTAATCTTTGGATCATTCTTTCTCTCTCATTTTGGTGGCTACAAGAACCCTTATTACCACATCTGCCAGTACTTCTAATAATTTATAAGTGCTTTTAGGCCTTAACCATCTGAGGAAAAACTGTTATTCTTTCCAACAGAGGCATTAAATATGCTACAAACTATAGTTCTTTCTGTGAATTTTTTTTTTTTTCCTATGCCATACAGGATGGTCTTTGAATAACAAAAGCAAAATGAAAACTGCACCCCCATGTCAGAACAAGAAGAAAGCTCAAAGTTGTAGCTCAACTAATTTAAAGCTCACCATGGTCAAGGAATGATGTTCTGCTCCAGACCAGCTTGCACTATACATTTTTGTCTGTTTTCCTTACACCTGATTAAGCAGCAGACAGATGAACCCAATCACCATTTTGGTGACAATGTGATTTTATATTAGCTTAGCTGTAATGCAAAGCTGCAACTTTGAGTATGTCTACACAGGAAGTAAGGCTAGTAAATCTGCATAACCAGCTTAAAATTCATGGTCTAGGTTTCATGAAAATAAAAGTATGTCCTCAAGTAAGCAGGGTGTATTTCTAATGTGAGATAAATTAACATTTTTATATGGTGTAACTTCAGAGACCAGTATGACAGATCATGAACATTTTGAAATCCCATTGAAAAAAAATACCTGCCTTGGATTTGATTTTAAGCCATGTTACAATATTTGTAATTTTTTATGTCCTATCTAAGATCAAACAGTACTATAAGGACCTGGCTATATTTGAAAAATAGTAAATAACTAACAAGCAATGACAGGTTATTGCAAGGAAAAAAACTGTCCAGTAAGATTATCAAGTAGGGTTTCACTGTTGCTGCAGTATCTGCTGCCTACTGAAAACAACTGTTGTGATTAGATAAATTTTTCACATTAGAATAATAATAAAAAAAAAGCCATAAAATACAAGATTAAAAAGAGAAGCAAGCACTTTTACATTATTTTTAATAACACAGGCTAGTCAGCTCTTCAAAGCATCAGTGCAGATTCAAATTGATTTCCTCATTATGGCCTTTATGCATCAGCAACATGCTTAGGAAAATAAAAGGAATTGAAATCAGTTAACATTGAATTTCTAACTAACCCTTAAAATCTGACTAACCCATGAAGCAGGCAGCATGGGCAACAGATGATATATAGACTGACTGAACTAAGCAGATTATACATACACCCACATACACGAGGGGTGGAAAAGGAAGACATGGAATGCATTGTGGCAAGAGTAAGCCTTGATATACCAGACATTGACTGTGCATATCTCAACTGTAGCTTTTTTGTTTTGCACTTAAGGCAGTATTCCAGGAATGAGAAGATCTGGAAAACAAGGCACTCTAAGAATAAAAGCCAGCCCATACACATAATAAATACTGTATGTTCATTTTTGACTCTGTGCCTTTTTCCTGTTCAGCGGCTGAGCTGCACACAACAGCTACTCTAGGATCATCCTAAATTGTGAAGCATCTACTACAGGCAAAGAGTATAAGGAACTAAAATACAGTCAAAAGCCAACATTTCCTTGCTTAACTTGCACAGTTGGTACAATGGCTGTGTTGTGTTAGTTACTGATTCATTGTTGGCTGGAGGGCATTATGGTCGTGGATAAAGCTGACTGAACAACAAACAAATATGCTGTAGAACAAAAATTTGCACCCATGGCTGGCAAGTGTGCCTGTCAGCAGTAATTGCATTTCTTGTTATAGATTAAAAGAATGCACAGCACAGCATCATTATAGCATCATCAGTTCTAAGCAAAAGAAACAAATAAGTTAGTGGTACCAATTATGAAGAAGAATAACAAAAACTTACGGGCTTACGAGAAAGAACACAAAATATACATACAACATGTATTTAATATTTTAAAGCAATAACTTCAATACTAGCTATATTGTGTTAATTAATGATACTACAGCTCACGGCTATGGCATTTCTTGGCAAATTGTATGAAACAGATGTCTGAGCCTGAAGACACTGGCTTCTATTTTTCCCCAAAATAGTGAGCTGTTAGCATTCTTTCTGCTGCTAACATATTGAAATTTGCTGCTGTTTTCTCTTCTGTTGTTTCAATGTTAAATCAGAAAATACATTGTTTGTTGGGTGAGAGGAAGTAGATATATTAGTCCAAATTGAGAAAACAAAACATAAAAAAAATTAGAAACATGAACAGACTCCCTTTCATGGCATTGCTACCCCCTAAAGAATATAATACTAGGATGATGGAAATATTTTCAGCAACTGATAAGGAAAAAAGGAGAGTATGTGGAGAGTGTATATAATAGTGGGAGGAATACCTCAGAAGGGATGTTCTGTCCCATGTTTTGTTTCTATTGTAAAGCTACTTGGAAATAGAAAGCCTGTATTCCAAATTTTGATATGGCAGATATTTCACTTGGGAATATCCTAATAATTCTGATTTACTCGCACACTTTTCTAGAAATTGATTCGCTTTATTGAGGCTTGGTAAGTGTGAAAAAGCAAAATATGACAACTGTAGTTTGCATATTAGACCTAATAATGATGAACCCTTGATTTTTCTCTGAAGAAATGATTTAGAATCATAGAATGGTAGGGGTTGGAAGGGACCTCTGGAGATCATCGAATCCAACCCCCCTGCCAATGCAAGAGCACCAAGGACATTGCCACACAGGAACAGATCCAGGTGGGTCTTGAAAGTCTCCAGAGAAGGAGACTCCACAACCTCTCTGGGCAGCCTGTTCCAGGCTCTGCCACTCCCACAGAGAAGTTTTTCCTCATGTTGAGGTGGAACTTCCTGTGTTTCACCTTGCTACCATTACTTCTTGTCCTATCACAGGGCACCATTGAAAAGAGACTGGACCTTTCTACTTGACACCCACCCTTCAGATATTTGTAAACATTATTTGCCAAATGCTTTGAAAGAAAGATAAGAGAAGTATAGATGACTTGAAGATAAAAACATCTGGGTAGTATACATTAAAAGCTTTTTGCTATAATGTTGAGAAAATGTCCATAAATCATTGTTTAGATGGAGGAAAAATATTTAATTTACTAATTACATTTTTCTAAGTAAAAAGAATAATCACCAGTGAAACATCTAGTTTAATTCTGTGACCATTACCCACAGCATACTGGAAGTAAAACCCTGTCTTCTATGGCTGCTACAACATTAAATCTGTAAATAGCAAGTTTTATGTCCTTGATGAAAAGTATGTTAACAATTTCACACTGGTTGACCGAAGGGATCAATCACAACAACATGAAACAATCAGTAAAAGAGACAATTCCTAATGAACATTTGTGGTGGTACAGGCCAAGATTCCTCAACAGTTTCCTAGTTCAGGTCTGAGAACATTCAACACACAAACTGGGCTCTTAGTGTATATTCTAAATTCAATTCTTATCCTGCTTTTCCCGATAGTATAAGGAGCATGAGGTTAGTAAGCCCTTATCTCCATAATTTACCACAGAAAAAAACATGCACAGCACTGCCTTTTTCTCAAATTATATTCTTAAATGTGTTAATGTAAATATATCATCCTGCCAGAAAAGCCTAATAAACAAGATTCAACAGCAAAACCAGACTTGTCTGTAGTACTGAAGTACTGTACTGAGTACTGTAATACTCTCAGTGATGTCGGTCAAAAAGAATTAGTTTTGTGTGCTGGTTTTGGCAGGGAGATAATTTTCTTCATAGTAGCTAGTACATGGCTGTTTTGAATTTGTGCCAAAAGCAGTAATGATAATACCAGGACATTTTTATAATTGCTGAACAGTGCTTACACTGAAGTAAGACTTTTTCTGCTTCTCAAACTACCTCACCAGAGAGCAGGCTGGGGCTGCACAGGAGTTGGGAGAGGACACAGCCAGGACAACTGACCCCAGCTGAACAAAGGGCTATTCTGGACCATACGATGCATTGCTCAGCAGTAAAAACTGGGGAAGAAGGGGGAAGGAGGGGCTTTCAGAGTGACAGTGTTTGTCTTGCCAAGTAACCATTACATGTGATGGAGCCTCTATCTCCTGAATATTGTTGAACACCTTCCTACTAATGGGAAGCGGTGAATGAATCCCTTGTTTTACTTTGCTTGTACAGGCAGCTTTTCCTTTACCTATTAAACAGTCTTCACCTCAACTCATGAGTTCTCACTTTTACCCTTCTGATTCTCTCCTATCCCATTGTGGAGGGAGTGAGAACGTGGCTGTGTGGAGCTTAATTGCCATCCAGGGCTAAACCATGACTGACTGTTTTTAAAAGTCTGCAAACTTGACATGATAGTTTTTTAACACTAAGCTGTTTAGAACCATGCTGTATTGCTTTAGCTTAGATTTGCCTTACAGATCTTTACAAGGTGGATAAATATTATGGAATATGCCAGGCAGCGATCACTTGGAAAAACTAAAGTCAGCTGCTCAGTTTTGTAGAACTTTGGCAAAACTGTTCACTGATGCTGCATTCAATTCTGGAGTTCTGAATTAGAAAGCCAAAGAAAGATATAATGAACTCTGAGGAAAAAAATAAGAAAGGAGATGGCAGAAAAATGGGAAGAAACCCCAACAAGTTGTTTGGTGAACAGTGGAGGTTGTGCTAAAAAAGTCTGTTATCTGGTAGGTTTCTTTGGATATTTGGGTGGCATAGTTAATGAGCAGGTCTATTTATAATTGAAAATTGCATAATTCAGAATAATCTGGTGAACTTTATGAATCCCCAAAGAAATAACAGATCAGAGAAGAAAAAACAATCTAGTAGATAAATCCTCCAAGGACAGCTGACTTCAATCACAAAAACCTTTTACTAGGTAATGCACAATGCTAAAATGCAGCAGCTCTGGACTCACTTCTCAGGTCTGTTATATATATTATCAGCAAGCCCAGGAGTAGCTTATCTCTTTTTGCTTCAGTTCTGCTTTACTAAAACAGGGATATTGGTACAGCCACTTTATCAATCTTTGTTTTATCTATTTAAACTGTAAACCCTTCAGGGGAAAAATTACTTCATGCTATGTGTTCATAAAGTACCTTGCACAGCAGGATCCTAATTTCAGTTGAGCTCTCCAATTGCTGCCATAACACAAATAATAAATGATAATGTATTAAGACCACCAAAGAACAGCCTCCAGTTTAATAAATGTAAATCCTCACTTGAGATAGTTAAATCTACTCTGGACTTAGAAATAGAAAATATATTTCAGGGAATAATCCTGTACCAGTAGGGGCATAGCTGACCTATTTTTATCTCTAGCTCCATGAATCACAGAAGTTAAAATGGATGTATTACAGTATCAAATGTCTATTTTGAATGATATAATAGAAGGAGAAATCTTTTGAAGTTCCTTTTCTTTCAGGCACAGCACTCTACATATTAAGCCCAATGTAAGGTGCTTATCTTTGAAATATGAAATAAAAGCTATTGACCTTTTAAACATAAAAACTTGGTGAGCTTTGGTATGGCTTGGTCTAATTATATTATAATGGATAGAAGGTAATCTCTTATGTATGCTGTCTAGACACAGCATCTCTTATCAGAAATCTCAGGAAAAAAAATGGACCTATAGCAAAGCAGTGATGTAGCAATCTTTGCTGAAAGACCAGGATACCATGGCTTCACAACAGACAACAAGAGATGCATGACATTGCTAAGCAACACTATGAGCTAGTGAGGTTTTCTCGTGGCTTCATATGGTGTGGTAGTTAAGCAAGTAAGAACAAGCAAAGAAAGACAAAAACAACCAAATAAACTGAAAAGAGTAAGAAAGCAAGCAAAAGAACAAATCGAAGAACAGGAAAAATAAGTGTGTGAATTAATAAAGTAATTGCAGCATGTGAAACCTGCTATTCTAGGAAAGCCCCAGCATTATAATTTTCTAATTAAGAAGTAATAAAAATCAATATGTTTACCAAGGGATTTCTCCAGCTATACTTTCATCATCCTATTTTCCTTTAAAATTTAGAATCACCTATGGATTTGAAAGTGCTTCTTAAAGTAAACAGTGCTTTAAGGAAAAGCACCATTTGTTAAAGCTCTTCTACAGGTAGGCTAGACAATGTTTGAAAACTAAACAAGTGGGCTCATGTGTGACTGACAGAAGACTTAAGTATTTCAAAGAATAAAACAAATATGATAAATGGTAAAAATGTTCTCTTGACAGCTTGACAAGTTATTTGCACTCCAGAAAGCAGCGCTGTTCATTTGTTTCCATCTTTCCTCTTCATAAGGTTAATTTGCAGATGATGATAACAGGTTTGTCTCTAGCATTAGACATGCCCATGTTTTTGTTATTTTTTAATAGAAATATTCACTACTGTTCATTTAATCTCCATGCAGCCAGTGCTGTTAGAAGTTTTCTCACTAAAAAACCAACCCAGGAGATAACTTCTGAAATTATGGCTTAAATTGTTCCTGAATATAATCAAATCCATGCTCACATGCAAGAGAATCCAATCCTGAACAGAGATATCATACCAGCATGCTTTCAATCTAATTATAAAAGGTCATAGGTTACAATTTCTAGATAAAGTCTTCTTGTTCCCTTCCCCCACTTTCTAAGGTCTCTAACACTCTTGTGCAACTTTTGTCCTCTGCCAAAGAAATGACATTTGGGAAAAGATTAATGAATGATTCCAATCAATCCATCTCTCATTCAACACTGAGGAGCTGTATTGTCACCTTGTCTACGCATACCTTCTTTTCAGGGAAAAACCTTCTGACCTTGTTTTTTCTGGATTACTTCCCAGATAAACTCAAGCTATCATACAGATTACAATAGAATTGCTATCTCTTAACTCCTCGAGGAGAGGAGGACAGATTCTTTGCAACACCTTGATCATATGATGCAAAGGCTGATGTTCAGTATTTCTCATCACGATCTAAAATAATTCAAAGAACCATCCAAAACAAACCATTTAACATGTCATTATAACAACCATTAGATGTCCATAATCATTGCACCAGTTAAGACACAATGATGTCTCACTTAGCATTGGTCCCCCAGCTGTCAAACACTTATAAAAATAAACAACTTAGCTATTTAAAAAGAAAAATAAGAGATTAGAAAACAAAGTATCTGTTTGACACAGAATATGAGTCTATGATTTTGTATGCTATTTTAATTTATGTAAGTTTCTAGTTTCCTACATAGAACCACATGGCATTAACTCCACCTGGAAAGACCACCAAGTACAAACTACATAAGCCACAATATCAGTGTCATTATACTGGTTTCTATCTGACTCATTAACAGGAGCAAAAGTAATCTTGGCAAACAAGCAACGATTACAAGTACACTCTGGGCTGCAAACCTGTAAAATAGTGCTACTGATATTTTTGTGTGAGAAAACTGTTTTTCTCCACAGTTTTCTATGAATTTTCAGTTTTTAAGTACCTAGAACAAGTAGATTATTTTGCAGTGCCTGCCAGCTCAGAAGTAGTTTAACTATTCTTTCCATCTTAATGAAAACATGCATCTTATCTTGATGTTAATGGCTTAAAAATATGCTCTGTTAGACTAGGAACTCTGTACTTGCACATCTGGCATGGTTATCCAGGTTTTTAAATACAATGTATTTAGAAAAGTAATTACTTTGTGGTTAGAATGACTCCCAGTCCTGGGTTTTGAGGGTTTTTTTTTGTGCAACGCTTTTAAATCTCTTCCCTCACTAATACCGAAGGACACCAGGAAGTTATCCTTTAATAAGTTCCAGGAATTACAGATGAAACTATTTAAATATTTTAGTTGCTTTATCAAAGGTACTCTTCAGTTTGGGGAATGAGAAGTGGTTTTCGACCACAAGAGGGAGCTCAAATTGTTCTGTTATGTGCAACAGCATCTTATGTAGGCACACAGGTTAATTTATTTGCTTTAAATCCATTTGGTATAGATATGAGAAAGGTCATCAGATATATTTTAATAAGCAAGATAAGTACAGATGCAAGTTTCAAATCAATCTTAATTAACGATTTTTTCAATGAAACCAGAACTGTTCCAGATTTTGTTCAACAAAATAAAATGACATTTTAAACTATGTTTTTGATAGTAAAAAGGTTTAAGATTTATGCCTGCTACTCTTCTGTGTTATCCATAGTTTCAGTGATACTATTTATGGGATGGCAGATCTCTGCCGATGAATGACTGCAAAATTAATCCTAGCTCTATACATAACAATAAACACATAGTAACGTTTCTAGAACAAATCTCCATCAAGATCTACCATGTATAAACTGCAGTAGTAGTAGTAACAGTGTTCTTTGAAGGCTTAGAATACTCTTGAGCCTCTCACCATCAAAATGGAATAATTGCCAAAAGAGCAACATGAAGAAAGAAAATTAACTTGGTCTAGAGACAGAAAGCATCAGTTGCTATGTCTGCCCTGAAGGCTTACTCTAGTGCAGCCCAAAGAAGAATGCTCCAGAGAGCTGTGAAAGATGACTGAAACACACGAGAAGTAAATTACAGCACCAAAATATGTCCTCTTGATGGCTGGACTGTTTTCTGAAGATCATTTTCTAATCTTTAGGCCTGTTTGATTTCTATATGTCTTGAACTATGAGGCTTTTATTGGTTCCTATGTTCTCCAAACTCCATAGTTAAATATGAGAGAGATTTTTTGGCACTCAGTCTTCTGTTTTTTAATGTGTATTTTAATCTCATTATTTAGAGGCCTACACGTATAGACAATCACACTTCCTTCTTATTGCTTACCTCTTTGAAATAGCTAGGTCTTCTTCAGTTAACCATACACATCCACACACCGGTACACATAGACACTTGAAGAGCCCTGGAGTTGAGGATTATATAAACTGGATATTATATTGGTGAAGCATCAAGAAACTGATTCAAGCACAAAATTAAGTAGGAAGGGGTTGGGATTTTTTAAATTTTCTTTTTGTGAAGCTATTTCATGGATGGTTTGAGATTAAAATTTCACAATTTTATCCAGGTTCTCAAGCATTGCCTATCCTTCTCTGGTGATATCTGTCCATGCAATGTAACCAATTGCATATGTGTCCATAACAAAAGTGCAGATGTTCATCCTTTAGATCAGTGATAGATATTTTTAGATATTTGACTCTAAGTTCTTCTGTCACATGGCCTTTTCAATCATTATTAAAGTTTTCAACAAGAATTATTCATAAATAAAAAAAAATAAATCTGAGAGGCATTGCTTTTTGTGCAGAACTGTTTCAATGTTATTTAAGCATTTATATATTGGTGTATGCTCTACTTTCAAAAACAGAAAAATAACAAGACTGTGGTTTACTGTGCTGACAGACTTACCCCCAATATGTTCCAATATCTTACTAAAACATAAACTTGTAATTCCCAAATTATGTATGTAGATCATTAGTGGTTTAAACTAAGTGATATTTATTGATTTTAAAAGAACACTCCCTTTTGCATGTAGCACTTGGCATGTTCACCCATAATTCATTTTATGCCAAATAAATTCTCTGAAGTGTACCACGTCCAAATTCATACTATTATCATTCTTAAATTAATAAAAAATTAAAGGTTTGCAGATATATTATGTATATCCATGTAGATGTCATTGAGCGCATCTTATTTGTGCAGAATGTTTTGTTACATTGTAAATCTATACATGCTTCTTCCTTTTATTGTGATATAAATGCCATTAAACTTCCCAGTGTCTTTCTCAGTGTTGTGTACTAATTTACATTTCAATTCTGCTCGTGTTTTCTCAGTAAACTGCATAAAATTAGATTTTCCTATTGTTTATTAAAATGTAAAGTACGATTTGTAGCTTAATGAAAGTGAAGCAAACATTTAAAAAAAATAAAATTCAATAGTATAAAAGTCTCCACTCTCTTCTAACTGCAAACTGAAACAGCAGTTGAGGAAGAAAAATAGAAGAAAATTATTTAAGGTAATGCTAAACGCTTTTATGTAATAAAGTATGCCTGACCTTTCTGCAGTCTCCAAAACTGCCAGCTACTGTAAGGCTTTCCAAAAACTGCCTGCCAAATTGACAGAAAAAGTAGCCACTTGCCTACAGTTCACATCCGTGTTCAGCTTGCATCCAGTAAGAAGAATGTAAGACATTGAAAATATTTGATTTGTGCCAATCTGTAACATTATTTCCAATGAGAAAGACTATTATTTGAAAACAAATAAACAGGTGCCCAATGTTCTTGATAAGGAATATTTTATTAATAACAGGTCACTTGAATACAGATGTTTCTTCTCCATATTTAAATCCATTAAGTCACTTCACAATGTCTGACAAACTTTTCCACTGCAGCAACATTAGCAAGAAAGTGCCAGCTCTGTTTTTGTATTGTCTGGAGGCTTAAATCCCAGTCCAAATATGGAAAACATTTGCAAGGCTTGGTTTTGCTATTAATGAGCATTTAAAGACACCAACAAACCCCAACATGAGCTGGCAAAATAAGCAGCCTTTTTCCAAGGAAAGGAACATTACTACAGCAGTATACTTTGGAGCCTGGACTTTGCAATTTGTATATGCATGAGATCTTCATTACAAGACATGATCTCGCAAAATCCCATCTGTTTAATGAATGCATTTATGTTAGCTCACCAGACTTTTTTTTCTATAGCTACACAGCAGCAAAGAAGCAACTCAACTCACCCTCTGAGGCTGCCATAATATTCCTCATTTTGTCTGGGATACAGCTGTTTGAAACAACCATCACCACCACAGCCTTTTATCCCCACTCAGAGCTCTCAATTAAGATCTAACTACTTGAGCAGTCTCATGACTTCATAACCTTCAGCACATCTAGCACTGAATGTGAGCCTACGATCTTCCTGAATTTAGGTAACTGCTGACTCAGAACTAAGAAGTCATGTCACAGGTGTTATAAAAATGTAAACTGTCTATACACAATTCAAAAACCTTCATATAGCCAAAAGAGCCATGTAAAAATGTTTAAAACATTCCTTTAATGTTTTACCTCATGACCTCGCTATTTCTATTGCCATGTCTTCAAACACCATATTTACTCTAAAACTTTTTCCAATCTAACACAGTTCTCATATCTTGACAAACACTAATACGAATCTACAGTGTAGTGCTGCACTGCAAGTACTGGCTCTTGACTGGCATAGCAAATTTCAACCTGATGTTTACTAAGGTCAAACAACAACTACTATGTCTGAAAAAGAAGGGGAAATATCCATCTGTCTTCTGGGGACTTGTAATTAGGCAGAGGATAGAATCAAAGTGTGCTAGTGACAGCAAACATAATACAACACACCAAGAAGCCATACATGAAGACTCTTCCACACATCTAAAGAAAAGGAAACGAACAACCACAGTTGTTTTACCAGTTAAGCAAATACAATATTTTCCAACTTCTATTTCTCCAATAGAATGGTCCTGTTCCTCCAATATACCTAATTAACTATCTGGGAAATGTGAATCAGCTCACATTTACTGTGAGCCTCAAACAGACTGCAACTTGAAACGGTTTGTACATCAACTTTTTGACTCTTAGTGGCATGCATCCCTACATATTCTTGTTCTGTTTCAGTGTTGAAGTACAAGTGGTGTGAAAACAACGTGAGTTAATTTCTAGTCTGCACTTGGATGATGTCTGAGGCTTTTTGCTTTGTCTGCTTAGGGAATCTTACCCTCTATAAAGAAAAAGCTGCTGCCACTTAATAACCAGGGCAAAACACAGATGTGTCAGAAAAATTTTTCCTTTGATGTCAATTATTGTCATCTCCTTCAGCTAACTCTGAGATCTTCTAGGTCACTCTGGACTCAAGTATTTGACATAGAAGGACAAAGAAAGAATTTAATTTGACCTACCAGCATTTTCCAAACTCACTCCTGTCCTCAGTCTTGACTCATTGTTCTCCCTATAGCACAGTATTCTCACTGAGTCTTCATAGAAACTATTGCACATCACTGCACCTGCAAGCTGGTCAGTGAGGAATTTAGAAAAAATTTGCCACAAAACTTTTGCCTTTTTTTTTTTTTCCCCGAGTTCTTTGAGTCACTCTAAGTTTTGAAATACTTGTGACATAAAGGTAAGGGAAGTATTTTTGAAGTGGGCTGCATTGAGCAGGCCTGTCTGCAATTTCAAAAGGCATCTGCACTTCAATAGTTTGCTATGTTAGGGCCTGTATCATAAGCATCTAATTACTGTTGCTACCATTACTTCACAAGCAGTTCTGCCACAGAACCATCAGAACAAGCATTGTCTCCAGTCTATTAATCTTAACATTTTTGTGTAATTCTACATTGAAGTAGAATTTTTATCTAGAGAGGCTCTATCTCCCTCTTAATTTTATGATTTAGCTTTCCAGATACCTGTCAGGGAAGATGATGTTTAGCAAGTTTAGCTGTCCTGAAAAACTACACATTTATTGACCAGCAGGGTCTTTGTCAAGAATTTAATTCTTTTTTCTCTTAATTCAAATAATCCTTGTCACTAGAAATTCAGGATGCATCCAAATGAGTACAAACATAAGCCAGATATAGAAGATTATTTTCTTGATAAACTACTGAATGTTTAGTTTGGTCCTTGATTCTGTCTTACGCTCCTGTGTAACTCTGACACAGAGCTGGAGTAACTAATATGTAAAATAGAACAATAGATCACTGTCTCAGCATGTAGTGTATGCACATTCACTTCGAAGAAGGAAATGTCTTCTGTTCAAAGCCCTCTTCTCCATATATTCATACTGAACTAACAGCCTTAAAGAAAGTATGTCAACAACATTCACTAGGCATATTGGATCACACAGCACCAAAGTGAGGTTCAAACCTCAGTCACTAATGTGTATATGGCTTTAATGAGCTTTTCTTCAGTAGGTCAGAATTATTATTCTCATGTCACAGATGGAAAACCAAGATGAGGAAAGGGAATACCATCTCCTTTATAAGGTCACTCAATGTGTCAGTGCCAAACCTGGGTACAAATTTGGGATATTTTGGGTAGCACTCCCTACACCATTGTAAGCAACACTGATTCTGATCACATGAACAGCCTTAACCAAGTTCACCAAACCCAAGTCAGTGCTTCCCCAGCACAAAATTCTAGCAAGGGGCACTTATGTCACAGGATAAGAGTGATTAATAATGAAAATAATAAAATGACAAAAATAGACTTTGTTGTAGTAGTAAAAATCTATATTTTAACATTTGTGCATTCTACTTGAGACATTTCTAAAATAATCTTCTTACTGCTGTCATTGCTTTTCTTGACTCATGGGATGACAAGACAGAAATAAAGATAACTAACTGAAGCTTTAGCTGTGATGGTGCCTTTAATTATTGATGCATAGTTGTTACTTCTCAAAGCTCACAGCCAAAGTTAACCATGACCGAATATATCTTTAACAATAGTACAGGAATGGCACTGGCACATTAGGATTGCTTTATATCCAGAAGAGCCAGACTCAAAATCCTTAAAATTAAGAACTTCACAGTCACAGTGTTTGTTTCCTGATATTCCACTTACAAAGATACAAACAGATAAGAACATTCATGATTTCCCAATTTTACCATCAAATGCTTTGTGGAGACCTTTGACTATAAGCTTGCGTGGGAGTAAACTGAAGAGCTACTTAAATAGCAATACTGAACAGCTCAGCAACGTGCGAACATTCTTTAATCTTGATCCAGTAGTCAAATCATGGCCAAGATAAGAGCTCCATGGGTTTACTTTGTATTCACTTATGGTTTTACACCAGTACTGGAACAAAGCCACTTACAGTACTCTACCACAAACCCATTCTTTCTCCCTTGAAGTTCACCTCTCCCAGCTCTCAAAATTTCCAGACAGTAAAGTAGAACTTTCATCAGATGCCAAGGATAAAGTCCCACGAATCTACATCTTGTCCACTGTGAAAGATGCTATGGATTTAAACTGCTAAAAGAGCTGATCCACAGAAAATAATGTATCAAGAAGAAAAGCTGGGGTGGGGGGGTAGAAAAAAAGAAAGCAAAAACCTTGTATTTACTCAGGTTCTTGAGTGCCCACTAGCTTGGTATGCAAACAGTAAAGACAGCTTTCCTTTGAAGTCAAGACTGCTGCTTCATGGTGGCTGCCCATTAACTATCATTTAACAGCAGGATTCCAGGCACATGATCACTAAGCACATGCCATGTGGTAAACCATTAAAAAAAAATGTATATGGGGCACAAATAGGAATTTGGAGCACGGTGTATAAAGCTGAACACTGATAGTCTATGAAAGAGGGGGAGAAAAACCAAAAATAATAATAAAAAAACACCCAACACATTTTTATAGAGGTCCTGAGGAAAATATTTGCCAAACATCAGCCTTCACGCGAATCAATTATTTTATGACACTAATGTGATAAAACAAATTATTTTTTCTCATTCTATTACAAATTTGATAAGCTAATTTAAGTGAATTACCTTTCACATAAGAAAATGGTGAAAATTTTAGGCCTGAAAAAAACCAAAATTATGCCACATTTTTTGCATTCATAACTGTGCACATTTGTGTACTATTCTATTACATAACAGTTTCCTTTAAAAGTATCAGAATGTCCAGCCTTATGAAAAATAAAATACATTCCTTTATAGCACAACAGTGTGGAAGTGATTAATTCATACCAAAAACCAAAAAACACTCTGTGGGGAAAAAAGCATATTTAATGCTTTTTAACATCTTGAATATGTGTGACAATTAAAGAGGAACTATAAATCAATTTTTACATTATTCCCTTCCATTCCTCCACGTTTTTCTCCACATTATCAGAATAGTATCACATCTATGCTTAAATTTTTCTTACACAGAACAGATTAATTCATGGGATCATAATTCTTTCCATGGCAACCAACCTTCATGTGAAAGATTCAGGATGTGTCAATTTAATGGCAGGTGAATAGGCACAGAAAATGTTACCAGTGTTGAGATAGAGAGGATGGTATAGAGCTGGCTAGCCCTATAACTGAAAATTGCCAAGAAATTCTGTAAAAAAAGTGACTTTGGTAAACTGAGAAATAAAAGATACTTCTTTTATATTCATTATTCACATAACAAGAAAACAAAGCACAATACATGACAACAGAAAATATTGCCCAGTTTTATATAAAGACTATAAAGAAACTTGACATCTTATGTGCTTTTGTGTGGCATCATTTTACTCAGCATTAAAAATCAGGCCCCTGTAAAACCGCTTTACACCAGTGGAAGTCACACAAGTGCTTTTGGTGAAGCCATCTTCAGTGAGCACAGCAGCCTCTCTGTGCAAGCCATGCACGCCTGTCTCTTACAGACCAGACTGAAAACATGGAAAATGAGGTATTCCAGATACTTCTAAAATCCACACTTCTCATTTGGTCACTTTTATTTATCTGGAATCTGGCTGAGTGTTTTAAACACTAAAAACCAAGGGCAGATCCCAGGCAGCACCAACAGCACTCTGGGCTCATGGGATCTCTTCCAGAAAGAACAGTAATGCCACAAACTAAAATAAACCTGGAGGAAAGCTTCTAAATCAGGACCACTGGTGAGACAGATGTATAAAATGTTGATATTACTAGTCAATAAATAGAAAGGTGGGCATTAAACTGTTAGATATCCAGAGAAATTAATTTGCCCTTAGCACGCCTATCATGGTGTACAATTGCTGCTCCATGCAGTAATAACCCTTTCCAAAGGAAAACAAATAAAAGCAAAGTATTATAATAAAAGAAAAGAGAAAATATTATCATAATTAAAAATTAGTACCTTAAATTATCTGTATGATGTTACCACCATAGTGCTGTCAAGGTGGCTCAGGATAAATCCTCCTGTGGCTGCATGGAGCCAGTGCCTGGCACTGAGGCTGCACAAAATGGCGCCCAGCGAGCTGCCCTTCAGTGCTGGGCCCTGCTCGAGCACCCGCCCGGCAGCAACGGTGCGCCCCATCCACCACCTTGCACCAGTATTCCCCAGAATTTCAGAAAAGTGAGCAAATAAGATGAAAATAAAATATTTGCCAAAGTTAAGCAACTGTTTACAATTCCTTTGCCGGGGTTTTAGTAGGAACAGAAATACAGGGAGGGCAAGATCCTTACATGCACCTGTGGGGCTGATGGGTCACCAGGACACATACCCGCCTGGGGCAGGGGCAGCACCTTAGCAAACCACCCCTTGGGTCTGTATGTGCCACATGTGGCAACGGACTTTCAATGAGCAGTTAACAGCATTTTTTAGGCGGTGATACATGCATCAAGGACTTCAAATAAGGAGATGGAGGAAGAAAAGGATGCTCTTTAGAAAGAATATATGCCTTGAAAATTGAGTGAAGTGTTTTAGGATTTTTTTTTAATTTTGTTATCAGTGAAGAGCATATTTACCTGAAGGAGAACGTAGCTGTTGAAGAGAACTTTTATTTTAACCTTTTTTTTTTTTTTTTTTTTTTAATTCTCTTCAGAACCGGAAGCCTGAGATAAACACAAAACAGGGAAACTGTTTCAAGAGCTAAGTGTTGAACTGAACTATTATACTTTTGCAATTGTCCTTTTCCTTTTTAATGGACTGAAAACCAAACAAGTCCTGACACAAATGGCCCCAGGCTCAGCTCAGCTGCTAAGATTGCCTTGTTACAAGTACAGGCCCTATACATTGAACTGTCCTATGAGAAGCTGAGAGAAGTTGAGCTCGATTTATAGCATTGTAGTTTAACAAAGATTAAGTTTGCAAAAACCTGGGTTGACCTAACACTAGTCTCAAACTGGACTGTATCAGGTGTTAGGGAGTGTGAAAGCTGTGCCACAAAGCTGTTGCCAAATACTCATGAAGTTTTCCGAAATATACAAACACAATTTTCATTCCTGTGGTACAAGCCAAAGGCATTCACTTTCCCTAATATATAAAAGAAAAAAAAAATTCTAATAACACTTCCCTTTAAATAAGCAACTAAACTCTAAAATGAAATCACTGTAAAAAGAAAGCTGTTTTAACATCCTCCCAAAGAATATGGGGAAATTACATGTTTCTTCCAGAAGAGGTATTTTACCACAGTAGGATGTTCTTATGTTGTGACAAGATAATGTGTGTGTAAAGCATTCCTATAATTTAGCTGTCACACAGATACACCTACTCAAGTGCATGTGTGTCAGTGGAGAATTAGCTTTGATCTGAAAAATACATCAGATAGTTTCCATGCCTTACACTGAATCAACTAATTTTGATAAGAAATTAATCTGTCCATCTTTCTTATAGACACTGTCAGTGTGTGTTTAGTCTCTGGAACTGATGCTGTGACTGCATAGAGCTGTTTAGAGGGTAAAAACTTAATGTCAACATGAATAGAAATCACGTTTTAATGGTTTTTATCTTAGTACTTTCCCTTCAGAGCATCCTAGACATTGAAGGGCCATTGAGGTAACACACTATCCAGTAAATTTTTCAGGGAAGAAAAAATAAAATGCAGTATTTAATCCTGAATAGACTCTCAACTTTGGAACTGAGGAATACATTTTCTGTAGCTCTTGTAATTTCAGCATTAGAGATCCAAATGTGAAAATAGAATTATTTTTACAACTATGTCTACCAATGCTATAAAGCCTGACATAAACTTGCAGTAGTTTAAGCTGTTTAATACCATAGCTGGTACTAAGTTTTTTCACTATAATAATTCTTCCAAATACAACTTAAGTTCAGTTTGGACTTGTAATTTCTTCAGTGTCCATTTCTTCAGTTAAACAATCAGAAAGCAAAAGTGACTGTGATTTCCAGGAATCAGATCACACAAAAAAGAAAAATTGCATTTGCACACTGTAAATGTAGGGTGAAAATTTTCATCTATTTTAAAGAGTCAATGTGCTTTGAAGCTGATGTTTGCTTTTATATACTGCTATCTTGGAGCTGTCTCCTACTTTCCTCATTTACCTCTGGCACATGCTTACTTGCATACACAAAATACTTAGAAATTCCAGTGTCCTTTCCACATTGAGCATGCTTCAGACTCTAAGGTTTTTCTGCTGCTGCAATTCATCTGTAACTTTTAATTTGACATGCAGGGAGAAAGGTTAAATGTCAGATCAAAACAAAAAAATCAGCTTAAATAAGGCCTTCATCTCAAGTATTCCTCTCTGCCATATACATCATAGTGCTCCAAAGTCTTACCACTAGGCACACGCAAGTCCTTAAGAATCTGGTGGCAGAGATTGCCTACAGTCATTTTACGTAGTACAGAGGACCTAGCACAACAAATTAAGAACAAGTACGGATGTGATTTTAAGTTAAGCACTTTGCATGTTTGGCTCTTCCTGTCTCTGACCATTTTACTGTTTCTAAAGACTACTTTTATAGAATAAAAACATCTATTTTGAGGAATCTAGAAGCTTTTACTGATGGTACTCCACTTCTATAAATAAGTATACCTATATGCTAACATAATACATATGGACATACTAGTAGAAAGAAAAGAAACAAAAGAGAATACCTGCACATAGATGGACTATTTCAGCATACAGTGAAACTCAGGTCATAAGGCAGAGAAAGATGAAGTGCTGATGATATTTTTTATACCTCTCAACTGATGAAATAGGAGTGTAGAGAACAATGGGAATGGTGGTGAACAAGCAGAACCAAGTCATTTGGACAAGAGTCAGGGAAGAGAGCAACCAAGTCGCCTCCCCCATCACCTGTGGCTGTATATATATGTAGGTGCAACTATTGTACTACTAAACAAGTTAACTCTCTGAGCAATAGTTACATCTCTGAACACTGAAATAAAACTAATTCCTATATTCATGCTACCTTCCAAAAATTAGTTAGATGTGAACAGGACACACATTAATTATACACATCAGTTCTGTTTGTAGTTTCAGCTAGAACAGGGAAAGTAGTGCAGTATTTCACAATCCAGCCTGTAAGATTCTTTGCAAAGCCACAGGAATCACCAGCTTCATCACCAACCCTTCACTCAGAGAATCACCTCTTCTGTGGTGTTCCCAAGGTAGCTCACCTCTACTTTCTCAGCAATACCAGCTTCTGTTAACTGCGTATCTGCTTTCCCAAGCACCTGTGTACTTTCTTCCTCACTTTGCAGTAGGAACACCCTCCTTCACCACATAAAACAAACTACCACTTCTTAGGCCTCTTTCAACTCCCCCCCTTCACCACTATATCCCACTTTGAATTCAGCTCATGATGACCAGGTAGGCAGCAAACTGCTGAAGCCACTGGTGATTTGTTGACTGCAGTTCCCTCCATCCTGGGGGGAAGCATTTCTTACACTTTTCCTCTCTTCTCTTTGCCTATAATCCCCATCCCCTTGCCCTGCAAATATGAGGGAGGAAAATAAAAAACAAATCAAGAGTAAAAATCCTGACCTACTTTATTCTTCCCCAGCTTCCAGAGAAACTATTCACTCCTTGCTCAAACGTTTGGAGGGTTTTTTTGTGCTTTGGTTGGTTAGTTGGCTATTTTTTTAATATCATCATGCCTCAGTGGTCTACTTTCACTGCCTTCTCAAATTATTCTTCTAAGATCTTGGACTTCAGACACATACAATGATTTTTCTATATAGTCATATAAAATACGGGAGATGGAATTTCATCTTGATCTGTATTCTTGTCTGCAATTGTTGGACTGCAAAAAGACTAGTAGTAACAGGTGTACATAGAACTAGAGTAGGATGAGATTTGTTGTGAGAAAGTACCAAAATGGAATACAAACCTAGTAAAGAAAGCACTATTACTTAACCCTGAGCAAAAAAACAACCACCAAAAAAAAAAGAGAAAGAGAGATTGAGAGATGGGCAAAAAAAGTATGCACTTTTGGGCACATTAAAAATGTAGCATTTCTGTCTGAAAAAGTTTAATATATACAAGCTGTAAAGCTTTTTCCTAGCTTGAAAAATAGAAATTTGCAAAGCCAGAATCTGAGTGGGCAGAAAAACTTAACAGATCTGTCCTCAAAATACATTTGAAAGAAAACTTGTATACCTTGTTATATGAAGAAATTAATGGCTTTCACATACACAGTGCTGTCCAATAATCAAAGAGAATTAAAGTGTAACTAATTATACTGTTTGAAATGAATAAATTACTTACCTGATGGTACCATTTTTATTCCTAATAGACTTCAAGCTGTATAACCAAACCAGAAATTTTAAGCACAGCACAACTTACTATATGCATAGATAATAAACAGTGGCCATTAACTGCCTTTAATGGTTTTTACACCAAGAATTCACTGAAGGCTACAAGAAGTATCAATAATATAGTAGAGTGAAGGTGAAAACATTCCTTACTCCTTGATAGAAAGAGGCAACTGCAGTAGTTGAATAAATAGCCTAGGTTTTCTTGCCCTATGAGTTAACTACCAAAGTATGGGAAACATCAAGTAAACCAGTGTTTATTCAATGAAGGTTTGAAGTGACTACACAGAAAAGGAATGAGTCCTTATTTTGCTCAAGAATGCAAAGTTTGTTGATTCATTTTAGTTGTTTCAAGTAAAATAACACAGACACACACACACAGAGCTGGTTTAGATTGAGTAGTGAGCACAGAATTGTGTTGAAATTACCAAACATTTCACAGAATCTGAAGTGCAGAGAAATGATAATAGTGCTTCCCTCCAGCTTCTTTAAAGTAACACATACAGATTACACAGAAAAGCTCTGCAGGGCAAGAGAAAGGAATGAACTTCTGGCCACAATTTGAGAGCCTTTCTGTAGGCTGCCACTTCTTTGTGACCAGGACGCAACATTGTGTTACTCATCAACGGATTTACTTATTACTCTCATAAAATAGGGTTCAAAGAGTTTAGGAGTTTTTTCATTAAAAAAAAGTGCAAATATATGCTTATAGATGATTACTGAAACACCCTCTTATATTATTCCTTAGACCTAAATTTTGCATGCAGAATTACATGTTGCTGTAAAGGCCCAGTGAATTAACTGACAGATATAATCACTGTAATTCCAATAGTTTGACTTCACCACAATTATTCTCCCCAAGTTTTAAAAATCAGACTGAAAAAATTAATCAGCTCAGCCATGTGAAAATAAGACAGACATGAAGTGATAAACTCAGTATCAGTAAATTATTGTTTTAGTAATTTACTCCTGAAACATTAAGAAAAAATGACTTTTAAGCAAAATGGAGATACAGTATCACCCTTACCATCTTCAGTTTCAATGCCTATTGAAGTCAGCAACAACTTGTCCTTGGATTTCAGTTGGCATCAATAGGCTCTTCATAACTTCACGACTTAGTTCCCTCTGATAACTGTTAATTTTTAATTACACAGTAAAATAAAACAAAATTCATCACGGTGACAGTGAGATTCAAGAAATAAGTAGCTCCCCAGCTCAAATGTATGATGAAAACAATGAAATACAAATTTACAACAAATTTTACTACATAACTTTGATGTTATTTGCAACAGGCTTTAATAGGTGGAAATATCTTTTTTATTCTTTTATTCATTTTAAGTTGGTTTTGCCTTCCTTGGAGTACCTGGACTTCAGAAGTTTCATATTTTATCAAGATGTTTATTGTCAGTGTGTAGCAGGATTCCCAGTTGGACTCTTGCTTCTGCTCTTCAGCTGGTTTGAGCATCATTCATCATGCATCATTCAGAAAAATTATTCAAATAACCCTAGTCTCAAAGTTGTTCATTGAGAAGTTGTTCCCTCCCCCCATCCTTTACACAAAGAACAAGATGTATTCTTATTAGAATAGCATTCAGACAGCTTCCCACCCCCAACTTTCGTATTCATGGCCAAGGTCATTTTTACATTATCTGCTACAGACAGATTTTAAACACACAAGTCAGATGTTATCTCCATTTTAAAAGCATAGCTATAGAAAGTGTTTTAAGTGATAATGAAAGAAACCTGAGGATTTTTGGAATAGTTTTAAAGTAACTCAAACTAGGAAGAGAGTCCACATGATGTTGCAAAGAAGCAGTTAATATATCACATTGAAAGTACAGAATGCTAGAGAGATCACCAATCCTGAAAAGTCTGTAAAACCATATTAAAATCTTGGGAATAAAATTAATATGATGACTCGTATATTAGGAATATTATTAATGACATTCTGAAATACCTGTCCGAAAAACAACTTCGGAAGCATCACCCATTCTCACTTGCAAGAAAAATTCTACCATGTCTGTAGTAAAAAAACCTATTCCAGTACAGTAAAAATACATTGCTCAGAAATGAGATTGATGTTCACTTCAGAGATCACCAATCTACAAAATATGTACAGTACGTATTTACAGCTCACTTGAGCTATCTTAGAAAATTCTAGGAAGCTAATCACATCTATCATCCCATACTTATTTAACCAACTACTTAAATAAGGAATTGAGTTCACTGTTTCATCTTCTGCTACGGGCAGCCCATGTCAATGGTGTCCTGATGAAACTATCCATAAGACAAGTCTACCAAGTAGGAACTGTTCTTGCTTTCTTGCACCATGCAGACACAATCTCACATCAATCCTTTCTCAATCTTAAATCTTTTGACCTTAAAAAGGCCAGCCCTAAAGAATCACCAGCCTGTGGCTGTGATCTGGTTACACAAATTACAGAGGACCAAAAATATTTCAGTCCTTTTTCCTCTGCTTTTTTCAGAGGCCCCCAGAACGCTCAAAAGCTAATGCTGTTATGTTGAAACCTCAGCATCTCAAAGTTTTGGTTTTCTCTCCAAGATAGGAGGAATGATTTTCTTCTGTCTTGCTTCCCATCATTTATCCTCACTCCCTATTTGCTATAGCTATATTTCAGTATATATGGTTTTTGGTGTTTTTTTAAATTAGTCTTAGTAACCTTTCCATGGCATATTCAGAAAAACTTTGCAACTATGCACTTTGTAAATGGTCCTAATTCTAGTACACCTATTTGAAACACTCCCTATTTGACAAAATTGTCCAATCCTAGGAAGTACTGACAGTATATAACTCCATTTTAAAAGGGGACTTACACAGAAAGATTTCCATAACTAAACTAAAGGTTATCAGTGCTTGCTCTCTGTCCCCATGGCCACTAAAAAGTCTTTCTGCTTTTATAAGATTACTTTTTTCTAAAATATGGATTGCTTCCAGCTGTCAGTTGGGAGCGATCCCTGGCCCATGCCAGCTACTTCATGTTCAAGAAACTATTGGGGAAAACACCGTCTGAGCAGGCTAAACAAAAGAGGCGAGGAGTATTCTAACAGGAAAGAGCACAGGCAATCAAGTTGCAGTGCCGGGAAATATTCTGTTACTGCTGGAGAGGATTCGCCTCCTGGCACTGCCTACAAAGCACAAAATCCTACTTCAATGAATTCTTGGTGTGCGACTCTAGCTATACGCTTAGTACTTGAGGCCCAGATAAAAGCTCTTGTAAAAAGGCTACATGTAATGCTCTCTCCTTTCATTAACATGGCAATAAAATATATAGGAAAAACACTATTACCTTCTTTTAAATTGACTTTTCTTTTAAGTCTAGGACTCATGAAAGATCTGAAATAACTTCAGTTGTGCTGTTGGCAGCCTTACATTACTCTCTAAAACAATACAGCAGGGCATGTTGTTCCAGCTGATTCTTCAATTTCAAGTTCTCCAAACAGACCGACAACACTAGGTTTCATGATGGAGCCACTGGAGACTGAATGGCAACTCCACCAGATCCTTCAGTATAGTAGCAGCGTTAGTTCCTTTCTCTAGAGAAATAAGAGAGATATACACACACGTATAAAAGATACAAATACATCATGCAAAGCCATATCTTAGCACCAACGCATCACATTGCATGTGTTTTAACACATCAAAGCACACACCTGGTTGTGAGGCCCACATTACATGTTCAACATTTGGGATCTCCATTATTCCAGCATACAGCCTAATCACAATTTCATTTATGAAATCCCTAATAAAAAGTCAGCGGGCTGCTCCTCTGAGTCAGCTGGTTCTACCTTTTATCCTTTCATTTTTCCTTTCACTGTAATCCAAATAAAGAGCCATGATTTCATACATGCCTGCCCCTGGTGGGTTACCACCTGTTTTGCAGCTGGTGGGTCTCTTTCTCTGCATAAAGCAGTTTTCAAACCAGACCTTCATTCTGGCACTATGGGGCAAATTTTAGTCCCACTAAAACTTACTGTCCAATTTTCATCACATAATCTTCACATAATCAGAGCCACAACCCCAAGCACTGCTGTAATGATTCCAAAAAGACAAAAAGCTGTAGCAGTTTGAAAACATGCTTTATTCATCCATCCATCCAAGATTTAATGGTCTGTTTCTTTCTTCCAGAAGACTACATATTGTGACATTTTGCTCAGTCTAACAGATACTACAAACACTTCTTAAAGCTGTGACCCTTATTTTTTGTTTGCTGGTTTTGCATAACGTGTAAAGACATATTAACAGTTTCTCCAGTAACAGTGAGAATTACTGCAATGGATTTATTCTCTGCCTAAGTATTTTTTTCCATGTACATAAATTTCCAATGAATCTCAACTCCTTGGTAATGAAAACTCAGACTTATGCCTCCATATTTCTCTTGATGGGTGTTTGATTTCACTTTTATTTTTTATGACTTCCAGTTTGCTGTTAAGCTTTTCTACTTCAAAAATCAAATACAATATTAGCACCTTTTGGATTTCCCCACCAGATATTTTTGCCTAGGATGGCAAAAATTGATCCTTACATGAATGAAGCATAACATGCAAGCTGTACTTGTTAAAAGTGCTTTGTAATAATTATATATTCTGTCATGTTCATCATATTTCATACCTGTTGCAACTTAAGTACTTCAACAAACGCCTTCAGTTTTGTTGCTACAGCACACTGATAAATGAAGGGAGATGCTCACGCAATCTGTGACTGAGTGTAGCTGGTCACCTTCCTTTTCATTTCATCTAGATGCATCATGAAGCAGTCACACTGTGTGCATTTTTATGTGACAAGAAACAACAGTCTGGAAAGATAGAATGAAGTGAAAGAAGTGTTCATTCTGCATTGAGAGAGCAAACAGCAAAACCCAACACCAATGCTTTTCCTAAAGCTGTGTGTTCTCTCTACAGCTATAAATCTCCCTCTTTATCTCTGTTTCATTTAATGCTGCTTTTTCTAAAAAGCATTGTTTTGGAGTGCAGCCTGTATGAAAAGTTGCATTTTGCTCAGCGGAACAGATCACTGACCCACAAAAGCTTTTGTATGGTTAGCAGTCCACCTTTTGCACACGCTTAGGGATTCTCCAAAGTTATCTAGGCTGGAGAAATCTTTTGTAGCATACCAACTGCAGAAGCTTCAAGGGAAATTTTATGCTAATGATTCTCTTTAATCTCCATATAATTCAGGCCAGCTAAAAATAGACAGTTTTACAAACAATGAATCATCATGACTTTAACTGAATGCAGTTCTGCCACAATAAAGTTGAAATCTCAGTTCCATAGCACCTTTCTTTTCTCTCTCAATTCACACAACCACCAAACAAACCACAGACAAAAATGAATACAATTGTTTTTTCTTCTCCCCTCTTGCTTCAGCTATCAGTAGTACAACCAGAATCAAATGAAGAAGGAACTCTTAGTACTATACTCATTTGAAGGAATTCCAGAAAAGAAATAGAATTTACCCATTTTTTAAAAATAAGAAAATTAGACATGAAACTGTCAACTCTCATGACAGTATCAAAAGCCAAGGTAATCTCTTTTCTGAAAGGAAAAAAGGGACCTAGTCCCAGAGCAGGCTGCAGACCTACTTTTATTACTGTTCCACTCTCCTGGAGTGAGAAACCAGAGATACATGCAGTGACTGAACTCTGTGATTAATTAGCATTCAAGTTACCTTGTAGATCAGACCTGTCTCGCAACATTTCACACAGTGGTATTGTAAATGCAAAGATTTCTTTTGGTATGTCACTACCAGGAGACAAATAGCTTTGCAAATGTATCTCTAAGATAAAGCAGACCTGTGCAGTAAGGAGCTAGTTTTGTATCTCAGCCCATTTTGCTCAAAACTACTGTCACTGAAGGGAAGCAGAAACAGTCATATTGAAATCCTAAACAATAATTCATTTGGCAATTGAAAAACTACTCACATCTCCATGACAGTATAATTGGTTTCCTAACACAGTTCTTGTGGATTCCCTGAATTCTACCAACACCCTTCTAGAATTCCCTTAAGACATACGATAAAGGTTTGTATGCATTTTTCTTAGACAACAGGTAGAATAAATGAACAACTAGAGTGCAAAGACCAGCTAATAATATCATAGAGGTTTAGGGCGAAGGGAGATCCAGGTGTTGGTTGATGAAAACTGACCATAAGACAAGCTGAAAAATTGTTTCCTACACTTTTGAAAGCCTTCATGCTTGAACTTCTCTGACATTTACTTTTGGATCTCACTACATTTTATATTTTTTCAATAGAAGTTAACAGTATGATCCCAGGGTTAAGTTGCGTACCTCACTGACTGGGAGGCATCTCTCAACCCAAATTTCAGCCCATGGAACTTCATGAATCTGTTGTGGGATGGTTCTATAAACAAATGTGGATGTTAGTATTGGGTAGCAGGATGGAAGCAATTCCCCAGATGCTATACAATGGTATGCAACCTCTCTTACGCAGTGCATAATGAGGAATTACAGGCATTTTTAAGACTACTTCATTTTAAAAAGTGCTGTTTACAATTATTGCAATATATACTCCAATAAAATCAATGGGTACTGATAGAAAATACCAACCAGGATACAATGAAGAGCAATCACAATGCCTGTAACTAAGCAGACAATTCAGGCAAAGAAGCAGATCCTGCAGGACACCTAAAGGATTGGACCCCCCAACAGTGGGCTTTGATGAGTTGTCTATAATCCTTCCTGGGCAGCAAACAAGGCTGCTACTTGAGAATAGCCCATTCTCTGGTCTGACATCTTTCCTAGTCCAGCACATGAACAGGTCAGTGAGTGTTGAACTTCGTATTAGTATAAGAATGTGGTTTTTTCAGAAAAAAACAGTATTTCTTTCTCTAGGACTCTGAATTGTACCTGAACAATAAGAGGTCGACAATGAAGCTGAGAGAAACTATCACCTAAAATTCAAATACCAAAAAAATCTTCTAAGAGGAGTAAGAGTACATGAGCAGAACCATGTAAAGACATAACATAAAGAGACATCTTTTCATGTGTACCTTACCCCACAAACAGGCATCTTAAATTTTCCATTATTTCCACTGTACCTGAGAGAGCAGCAAACTCATGAGAAAGTATACTGGAATCTACTTATTCTATCGGTCAAATGATTTGTTACAAGATTGCCCTTAAATATCCATGTTAGTTTCACCTAATCTATTCCAGACTATAATCTATTATTTGATCTTTAGTAGGGATACACATAGGAAAAAAAAAAAACTATAAAGCTCTTGAAAGTTCTCAATGTTAATACTTGGGTAATTTACTTGAGTAACTACAACATAATAGGTAAAAGAATCCAACTTCCACACAAAATATTTGAGTTAGAAAACTACTAGAACATAAAAGCTGTTAATTTCTTTGTCTCCTTGCTTCCTCTTTTTTTAATTTCATAGTATTTCTTCTGCGCTGTAGAAAATAGGACGTATTTTCCAGATTAAAAACTGTTTTTCAAGTTCTGTCTTCACAGAATGTCCCATTGTGCAGTGAGCTACACACAAATTTACTACTATCCCAGCAGAGAAAATGTGTGTGTAAATGCTACAGTACCTTTGTCTCCTAACTAGATTATTTATAATTGTGAAATCTGTGAATGAACTCCCTTAGGAAATATTAAAAATTGATCCACTTTTGTAAATTACTATTAATGCTTTCAACTAAATTAAACAATCATACTTGTACATTGCTTGCCTGATGGGCAAGTAACAACATTCTTTCTTTGTTGTCATCTTTTCAATTGGTGAAACTTCTCCACTCTAAGTGGAAAGAAATCAGAAGAAAAATAATTAGCCTGTCCACAGTTCTTTGATTTTTCTCTGGTTTGTCTTAATGCTCTCCATTGTTGCATATATTGGATAAACATTATTAAAGTGAAGGAACAGCAGATTCCTTTCCCTGACCCTACAGAGAGATAGCAAAATACCTATGCTGAAGAAGGGACCATCTTATGTGTTCCAGCACTCTCAGACAGGTCCTTTCTAACATTCTTTGAATTAGCTGAAGTGTGTGTAGGAGTCTCTTGGTCTTTGTGTATTTTTTTAAAAAAGGTCCTAGCACTTATTATTTTGCAGATTATGTATCAGTATATTTCTCAATTTAAGCATTTCTTAAGTTACAACATTACCAAAATGAAAGCCCATCAAAATTTTTTCCACACATTGTCAATGATTCCATATTCTGTAGAACACCATGTTGCCAAAATAAACCAAAGCGAATCTGCTGTTAAGGCATTTTCTGTGTCAATGCTGTGTATCAGTCAACCCTTCGGCTGTAAAGAATATACTCCAGCACACATATCCTACGGCTCACCAGAAATGAGGGACATAACAACTCTGTGACAATGCATGTCTTTTAAATCAGCACAATTGTACCAACACAATAAATGTCTGAAATTTGTCCTCCTAGTGATATTGCTAGTGTGTATCTGTATAGCTGGTATTTATGTGAAGTTACGAAGTTTAGAGTTGCTTTTTTGTTTGTTTTTTTTTTTTCCCCTCAAAAGCATATTCCCATTTCTGCTATTGAGGAATGAGACATTTTTAAACCATCAAATAGCCATATTTAGAACTGTAGACCTCAGAAAGGTGTAGTATAAAATCAATTTACATAACATGATGAAGTATTAAAGTACCTGGCCAAAATTTATCTTTATTCTCTTTTAGGGGTGTTCTTACTACATCAACATAGTGCAAAATGAATATTGCTGTTCTGAATAAAAAAAAAATATCAGGTTGTTTGTTTTTTTTTTTTTTTCCTGAGCATCTTAGCAAACCAGGGTGTGCTGAGCAATATATTCCTTGAGAACATGGTCAAAAAGTGACCACCTTCCCTGTCTCCCCCACAAAATAGTAAATTCAATGTGTGCATTATGAGTTTATTTAGTGATATGTTAACAAGTAGATTGCTGTGGGGATCAAAGGCACATCAGTTATTAGTATTATTTTGTATCAAGATACTACTGATGGATGTTTCAGATGCTCCTGTTAAAACAAGTTCCATATATTGACATATCTTCATCTCACTGGGCTGCTAGAACAATGCTTTTTTTGGGGGGTGGGGAGCAATCTTTTTCTCATAACAGATGGATAAACAGATGGGTGGAGAAGTCCACTGAATAGTGTGTTGGCTGCCTGTCATTGCCTGTATAAGAGCCAATAAATATCATATGGATTAAACCTGTAAACTAACATGTGCCTATTTAATGAATTCTTTCAGAGGGGTACATTTGCTTGCCAATACCCGTATAAATGAAGTGCCACTTTGGATAAGGTAAATTTTGCTAGGAGACCAAACACTTAAGCACAGCTTGTTCTAGTATTAATAGCCAAAATCAAACAGGGAAGGAAGCCCCATGGTAAAGTGCGTACATTTTTATACATTGTCTATGAGAAGGTACCTTTTGCATGCCTGGAATGAATTCCTGGAAAGAACGCAACCTTTAGTATGTTTACACTTAGGATAACAACATCTTCATACTATTTACGTCTCTTTTGGTGAGAACTTGATATTTCTGGTTTTCAGGCGTTCCTAAAGGAAAAGTGCTTAATTCAGTAGCTTGTAATGAGATACCTACCCACTTCAGACCAATACTAGAATACATATTTCATTTTCTTTTGAGAAATTGTCTCCATTTAGGGCTAACATAAAATTAATGGAAAAACTACTAACATAACATGAAATTCCATATTTATTGGTGCTTAGGCTTTTCCATGGAATGCACGCTTTGCATTACAAATGACAACAATTGTCCTGCCTGCCAAAGCCAGCACGGTTGTGAGAAATGGAAGGCTCCTGCTCACTTGGGGGTGTTTATCAGCACAGAGATCATTAGGTGTAAGAGGGTAGTTCCTTTACTTTTCTTCCAGCCTACTATCTAATGTTCATTAATTCTTAGCTCTTTTACTGAGTTAGATATTTTTTCAACAATCCAGCTGATTTTACAGACAGAGGTAAAACTCTTCCAGGCTCAGTTTCACAGGCTTCAAAATGAGATGGAGAGAGATTAAACAATTTCCCCATGCTGCACTGAAAAATCTGCCTTGAAAAAGAGTTCAGTTCTCCATAGCAATGCTCCAACACCTTCACCACATGGGAACCTTATTCCTGAATTTTTGAAGAAAATACAAAAGGAAGTATTCAAGCTGAATAATGACAAGTGAAATCAATTATTAAAATTGTTTCACTTTATATAATTTTTCACAGGTAGAAATAGATATGCAGATTTTCAAAAAATTCCCTAAAAATGCTATACCTGAAAATGCAGCACTTGTTTATGTCATAAATCATACATAGTTGTGCCAAGATGGAAAATAGAAAAAGAAAAGAGAAAATTATTTCTTTAAAAAAATAGAATGTATTAGTTCAATATCAATAGATGGAATAAATTTCAGTAAAAGTTTCAAAAAATGTATAGACAACTTACAAAACACCGAGAACAATATTTTGCAACACTACCAGATGTACAAATATAGATGTATCCAGCAGAACGGTGTATGACAACATGAAAGTGAATATAATTTGGAAAGAAAATTAAGAAAATGAGTAAAGACACCCCCGAATCAGTTAGGAAAAATAAAGATTTAACCTAAGAAAGATACAACAAAGATTAACTTTGAAATTTAAAAAATAAATTCTGCCACATGGAAATATTAGTATGAAGAGGTATTTGCCTTTACATGACACCTTTTCCCCAAGGAACTCCTGTTTTTTTCCCCAAGAACAGATCCTGTAAAGTGATTAAGGGCTTCATTAGCTTACTATTATTCCTTTTTTATAAAGTGTGGCTAATGTGACCATGTATTTGCTGATTTCTTTCCTATTAATACATTCATTAAAAATAAATAAATAAACTGATCAGTTTAGTCCCCTGAAGCATCTAGAGAGAACTGCAAAGTGTTCAGAGAAAGATCCAGGGTTTGTCCTATTCCCTGCATTGGAGAGCCTAGACAAAGCCATAGCAGCAGACTAAAGGTATACACATACTCGGAGGACAGCACACTTCTGTTATCTACAGAACAACATCAGGTATGAAAACACAAAATACTAAAGTGATGCGATGAGAAAACACATGAAAAAGATTTCCAATTATCAAGGCTCCTACATCGCTACAGGGGTTGGTCCTAAGACACAGGATAAAATTAAATTGGGCAACCTGTTGGTGCAGGATTACAAGAACCTTCAAGTTGCTGAGTCCTTAGTGTAATACAATTAGTTGATTCCTTCTTTAAAAGCATCACAGAAGCCTGTGAATATCCTTTTTCTCTTCAGCCTTGCTTGCAAAGTTCAAGTACAACCAGCAAGACTGTAACACCCTCACTCCATGCTGACACCGCTCCTAGCCAGTGTACCAAAAAGCAAGTAGCTTCAGTTTTTTTAGTCAGCTATCATTTTTCTAGCCTCTTTGGACATATCAGACATCTGTCTGTGAAGACTTTACCTGGGTTCAGCCTTGCCTAGGGCTGCAGAGTTCCTGAATGGTTGGTTCAATTTCCTTTTGCACTACAGCAGCCTTTTGAGTGACTGCATACCTCTAGATCTGACTGAAGGGGTGAATTAAAAGTGGAATATTCTCTTTCAGTGTAATATTACATGTCTATGCATCTTGCTGTACACTTAGTCATCCCTCCATGTGTGAATAAGCCCTCCTGTGGAAAAGCTGCTCTGCTCTGGGCATATTACTATGACTGACAGAATAAGTCAGAAACCATAGTGAGATTTTTGCCCTCTTTTCCTTAACTTATGTATAGCAGAGAGTAAAATTTTTAAAGTAGTAGGAAAGTTAATAAAAGCACTAGAATATAATTGACAAACCCAGGCATTTTACTTTTACCCCATAAAACTGGAGTTTCAAATTTTGTCAAATTAATTTTTGTCCAACTTTTTTTTTTTTTAAACACAGAAGTCTTGCATTCCAAAAATAACTAAATAGTTCCATAGAAGCTTAGATTAAAATTAAATGAGGCTTAGATGTGTATCTGAACTAATTTTTACTCCTTGGCTGGTTAGTCTCTGGAGTCTTAGGAATGCTTGTGTCCCAGTTATTTAAGGCAATTCAAAGTCCTAAAAATCTGACAGGTTCCAATATTTCAAAATACAATCATAGAGCATAAATTTACTCTACTGAATATGAGCAACACAAAACAACCAAGTCTTCTCAGCCCTCTGGGTACATCCAGATTTAAAGCTACTGCTGTCTTGATATTTGCACATCCCAGCAGGGATGGGTTATTCCATGGAACACCAGCCAAAGCAATGCATGAAGTAGTACACACAGTGAAGATTACTGATAGCCTTTTCCATACCTTTCTCCTGTTTTCCTTTCTGACTGATTTGTTCTCAATATCCACGCACAATCAGATTGTTTTCTTCATCATCTGGAGAATTTTAGTCACTACCTACTTGACTACTACAGTCTTGGTTTTTCAACACACAGTGCACAGTTAAATGCATCAATTTTCTTCATCTGTTCAGTTTTCAGCCTTATACACCTGCCTCCAGCTGATTAGACTGAGATCCCTCAACTCCAGATATATTCTGCTGACAGATGATATTAGATTATTAGTCAGGTTGATATCATCTTCAGCTGAGCTGACCTGTGAAATGATTTAACCAGACTCAAAGGAAGTCCCCCTGAAACACAGCTACAACTCTGCCCCCCATATTGCCAGCACAAGTTCATCTCCAGGGGTTCCACATATGTCATTAATCCCCAAGTGGATCTTCTATGTATATAGATTTATCACCACCAGACTACAGTTTACTAGTTCTGGATGTAGTCTGGAGAACATCCAGGATGATCCATGGCTCTACAGCCACACTGCTCTTACTGACAATTTCAAATTACCTGCAGTGTCTAGGAAGGACTCTGGGCCAACTTGTCTGTGAAGGCAGGTTACAAAGCAGCAACTAGATACAGCACAAACATATTCTTGCTTCCAAAATATAGTCTGCTTGTGTTTAACCCTGAAATATCAACACTGAGTTGCTACAGAGATGGTTTTAACAGTAAGCCAGGTGCCAAAACCCGGAAAATTTTGTCTTTGAAGGTCTACTTTAAATATAGTATAGTATTAGCTCTATCAGTTCTTTGTAAAGATGCAAGAGGCTTTTACAATTTGAAAGATCATTATTATCTTTATTACAACTCTGCATTAGCATCTATAAAATTTAGAAAAAAGAAGAATGAGATGTTGTGCATTTTATTACTGAAGTTTTTTTAGACCCTGAAGCTTTAGAGTCTTCTAATGATAAAAGTTACACTGGATAAAATAAAATTGATCAGTATCTTCCTTTGTAAACCACTCTGTTAAAGGGTTCAGCATCTACATTGAAAGTAGTCCCCAGTACTGATGTTTTAATCCCCCCCATGTTAAGCCATTAAAATTATCTCTCTAAAACAAGACAGCAAGAACCTGCAGGAAAACAGTTTGTAACATAGGAGCAATGTAAGCTGACACTAGTTTCATAGCTCTTATTTGAAAGTCTTGGTGATGCACATTAAGTTACTTTCTCAATTTATTTGTTTATAGAAGAAAACCAAAAGATAACAAAACTCCAGTACAGTCTGCTATTCAAACACCCAAAAATGAAGATAAGAGCATTTGGGTGTTTAATTTCCACTAATTTTCTTTTTTTTCCCCCAAAACTTTTTTCAACTTAGGCAAATGATAAAAAAATGCAACTCTTCCTTAACTTCACTTACATTCATTGGTTCTAATTAGAACTGCTGAAAGTTCATGATTTGGAAGGCTTAATACATAGTGTTTTTAAGACATTCAGCAGAAACTTTGAACTTTGGTGTGCTTTTTAAGATGAATCCCTAAAATGTTCCAGATTAACCTTTCAATGTATTAACAACAAAGCTGTGTAAACAAAACTGCCATTTTAAGAATTGAACCTAGTATTACAAGGACTATACAATTTGGTCTTCCCAAACATCTCCCCTAATAAAACCCTTGCAAGCCTCCAAACTGTGATTCAGAAAGAGAAGAACAGTTCAGGGGTAACAGAACAGCGAAGCCTTGAGTCATGCACACTTTGTGGAAAGAGCTGAGGTATTGTTAAGTAATACAGGAGGAAAGAAGAATTGACACGAGCCTAGTCAGCCAAGAGAGTACAAAGCCTGCCTTTGTGATGCGTGACTCAATGCGCTCTTTAGCGGCAACATTACAGACAAACAGTTCTCTGCAGGTCCAAAAGAAAAGGGCCTTAAGACAGGAGAACATGGAACTTTTCTTTGGTAATTTGCTACAGGCCAGAAGGTCTGTGCAGTATCACTCATATGAGATACACATTATTATTACAGGAAAGAATTCAAAAACAACTAGGGCCTCCTTGTCACTTCTGCTATGCTATATACCCTACAAAAATAGCACTATAAGCCAAAACACCCTCACAAAGATGAGAGAGACATATTTTAAGCAACACAGATGAAGAAATTTGAGTTCAGTAATGTAATTTGCTATCTCAATTGTAATGCTAATTGCAGAAGTCCGTGTGTTTTGCTATATCCCTGTTCATACATGACTGTCAAACAATAGCTACGCCACACTGCAATAGAAATACTGACATTAATGATGTTTTTAATTAAACATTAACATACATGGGAAATATTCCTTGGCTATCTGAGAAGAAAATGGCCATGGTGGTTATCACCATTGCCAGAAAAACAACTCCAGTAGAACAGAGCAGGGAAAAAAATAGGTGAGACTAGCAACACTTTCTCTCTCCAACTACTCATATCAATCAGTACTAGTACTAGTTTAGTTACATAACAACCACATAATCTAGTGGCCTAAAATGAGAAATGGACTTCTTTCAGTTCATTCCCCTACCAGTACAGCATAATTCCTTACATGATAGTAATCCTCCTCCTTCTTGCTCTTTCCATGACCCAAGTATTTATATTAAAATATCACAACTCTTTGCAATAGTTGATTGTGAGACAGACACTTAGATGTCAGATGAGTACAGATGCAAGACAGTTTTGCAATAAATGGACTAGCAAGCACAGCCCATTATCATTATTCATCTTTAAGAGTTTATAACCTAGCATTTGGTGACTGAATCTACAGAAATGGCTCTTACACCAATATACTTCATCTTTGTACAAGTTTTTTTTCAGGTGTGCTTTTTGACCCTCTTTCGAGTTATGCTCTCAACTAAGGCTACTAAATTATAATGTAGCAGGATACAAAAACGAGATTTTGGTGAGACACAGAACAAGAAAACCTAATTGGAAAATGCATGGTAAATGGTAGGGATAAGACTGTATTGTATTTATGCTATCATCTTGATGACATATATAGGAAATGTATGATCTGTTCACCAGCTGCTGAACTTGATCTACATATGAACTTTCTTTCATTAGCCTGCCTTCTTCTTCTTGAAATAACAGGTCTTATTTTCTTAAATACCCTAAGGATAGACATGCTAATTAATGAAGCATATTTTGTGTGTATATACATACAGATATGCATATGTATGTAATGGACATGTAGACATACACCTGCATGCACACAATCTGGTTACAACAGTGCAGCTATATAAATTTCATGATGACTTGGTGCAGAACTCATCCAGAATCCTACAGTGTAAGACCTTTGATACAAAAAAATTCATAGCCTTCAGGAGTCATTTGATATTGTAGCATTCTTTATATTGTCATTAATACCTCTCTAAAATGGAAATTTGATCTAAATTCCAGCAGACCTGCTCCAAATTGATGAAAAATCAAACTGTGATGAAAAAATAGCTAAAAAACTCATTCACTTTTTTTCTGTATCTTCATTTTTGGGTGAAGAAAAGTGGAATTTTCTTTACTTCTACTTAAAATATGAAAAAAAATTCTTGTTTTCAGATACACAAGCTATTTCATTTCTTTCATCATTTTGACTTCAAATGCTTTGCATTTTCCAATGGTCATCATATGAAAAGGTATAATACTCTCACTAGGAGTAAGATAGTTTGTAACAAGCTGTACATTATTTCAGTAACATGAAGAGAAGAGAGGGATAGGATTTACATAGGGGAGAGAATTTGAGAAGAAATACTTTGGCTCTTGTTAAGCAGCAATTGAAAGATACCACCATGTGAAAGCTGATCTGTGTAACATGAGGTGTTTATCCCTTTGGTCTACATCTACAGACTTCAGCACCAATAAAGACCTTACATTGGTAATTAGCACCATTTCAAACAAATTACATGAGTTCCCAATTAATTGCTTAATTGATACTTCCCTCAACAGAAGGTATTTAACACTCACATAAACCAGAATTTTATTAGAAATGTGGTGAATGTTTTATTTTATAGACCAAGCAGCATTCTAATAAAGAACAAGTTAGAACTATGATTCCTTTTTGAGGCTATGTTGGTGCAATGACAATTTTGCAGCAGGTGCTATATTATAATTATACTAATAAAAGCTGTGTTGTTAGTTTGGTATATGGATGCCATTCAGATGATGTTAAGTATTAAACATTCATAAATTGCTACAAAAATATGTAAATCTATACATATTCATGATTCACTTTTTCCAGGTCAGAAATGGCTAAAAAATGTGACTGTCATTTAATTAAGAAGATTAAGCACAACAGAAGCTTCCTCTTTCCCCTAACAAACACAGGAAGCCAAGGGAAGCTGCTATTTCAGATTACATGAAGCCCTGGTGTAAACCATTTCCACAAAACCAAGCCACTTGTGAAATACGAATTTAGGCATCTAACTTGTAACATTCATACTGGAATATCCTGCTGTAATTGACTTGCCACCCACCAGCCAGGGAGGCAGGCACTAAGCTGGGAAGAGAACCCAGAGCCCTGAGCAGTCACCATCCTACCCTCTGACCACTGCAGTCTGGTCAGCACTACATTTGCTTTCATATTAGTTAATACACAATTTAGTAACAACTTCACATTACTCTACAATACTGTATTCCCAACTTAGGTCTTTTGTGATATCAAGTAACCAATGAACTGGATAGCATGGCAAATCACTTAACTTCTCCGCTAACTACAGCTCTGTGGAATAAACTGTACCACTTCAGCAATGGCTTGCCTTTCTACAGGTTTTTCCTCAATTTGAGAGCATCACTTCCCTTTTAATAAGAGGAAGAAACTCATTACTGGAAATTACTTACATTACTGGAAATATCTACAGCAGATGGATTATTATTAATAGGAAGACAATGATACGCTTATATAGCCAGGGGAACCACAAGTTTGCTTATAAACACAGACAATTCATTTAAATAAGGATACCTGGAACTTCACAGAAAGCAGAGTGGTGAAACAGGTGATAACACTTGTTAAGTCTTGGAAAAACTTAAATAAGATATAATTATTAAAACACTGTCATTATTACAAACGAAACCAATATTCTGTAAGAACATATTAAACCCACTCATGAACTAATTTTCAGGGAAATAAATCTTTCCCAAAACAGCCACTTAGGTTAAACAGAAGGAAAACATGAAACTGAATCACAAAGCTGTAGGACTCATGTTCACATTAAAAAGAAAAATAATAAAACCCAATTACCCACTGTGTCTTCTGTGGCTGCTACTGCTTTGCTGTGTGGCATTTTCCAAAAGAAACTAGCAGGCAAAATTAAACTCTTCTATTAATGTGTACGTGTTGACTGTTTTGAAAAGAACCGTAACAACTTGTCCACAGCTGTTCATATTAGCTATATTTAATTTATTGCATAGGCTTAAACATCCTGAATGACCAACTGAATGTCCAAGGAAAACATTTAAGCTGAACATATTTTTAAAACTTTAAGCTTTTGAGCGTTTTTAATTCTTAAATGACTGCAGCTTGCTAAGAAATAAGCATTCTTCCCTTTTCTAATTTATTGTTCACAAAATGCATTTTTGCGGTTTGGGAGAATCACTGCAGCCAGCTAAGTACACACAGAAAAGTTTATTTCTTTAAGGCCACTGACAGGGTAGGACTATATATGAATAAACACCTACTTATCTACCCCTCTGGCTGTAAACAGCACTGAATATAATAAGAACACACCTAGAGATAATAGTATTTATTTTTTAATTTGTGCAGAGATAAATGAGGACTTTTTCCCAAGCCCCCTTGAAAGACCTATATTGACTACAATAATTTATCTGTTTCCCTGCAGATAACTCAAAAAAGGAACAACCACAAACAGTGGTTCCACCAGTATCCAGCAGTTTGAATCATGTTTTGCAAGCACAATGCATTATTTCTAGCAGAATGTTGGTTTAATCTCAAGGAACACAAACGTGTCCCTGCACAGAGTGAAGCTCTCCTCCTCCTTTTTTAGTTGAGGACACAGAATGGGGCTGGTGCCCATGATGTCTGCTCACTTGAGCTCACCTTGCAGAGAGCCCTCTCCTGCTACAGGCTACAGTGAACCGCAAGTGCCAGGCCCTTCTGAGCTTAAAGGACAACTCATCTTCTGCATTGTTCAGTATCTGACCACTTACTCTCTAACACAGAGGACAATGCCCATCAACCTCATGTAAGGAACACTTAGCACCAACACGCACATTTGCACAGAAACATGAACTGTTGCAGAACACTCAGAACAGCAGCTTCCCCAATGTCAGCAAAAGCTACTATGTCAGCAAAGTACATTGGTGGTGACAGACAAGAGTAAGCCTGGGTAAGCAGTGCAGTCACAGGCAGCCTGAACGGCAGAAAACAGAGGTCATAAAAACTGTCCATCGTAAAACATATTAATAAATTTATTAAATTATGCTTATTTCTGCATGCAGGCACACACACTTTCTCAAACTTTCATAAACTTCTGTTTGAAAATCAGAAAGAATTTCCTATGTGCATTTAATTAGATTCTGAATATTTTCATACACATCCTGATGATTTGGAACATTTCCAATATATCTGGGTTATCATTAACTATATAGATGAATTTTTTTTATATTTTCGAAAATAGGATTTTCACCTTAACTTTTCTGTATTGGGGGCCTTGTCATGGCCCACTGGTAGGGAGCGGTACTGTTCACTTATTATTGCAACTTGTGCAGATCATTATAATGGTGAAATACATTGAAGCTGAGGGGTTTCCATCCATCCATAAGCCAGTGGCTAAATCTTTTATTGACATTTTGATAGATCTTAAGGATAGGTACTTAGTCCTTTAGAAAGAGATTTTTAATTAACTTAATTATTTATTGATGAGTGTAGATGATAGGAGAGAAGCACGGGTAATAAGGAAAGCATGTGTTCCCAGCCTATTAACCTCTGCTATTCAACAATAATGCTCAAAAAATTCCCTAACTTTCATTTCTTCTCTCTCTAGATAGATAAGGCAACACGTTTTACATTCCATATGGAGGACACAAACATCCTTGCCAGCTATGTTTCTGCAGAAAATGAGCCCTAGATAATAGATTTGTGTATTTACAGACATGTGACACAGATGATGAATCCTCCAGCAGACTAAACTCGGAAGAAATTACAAATAGTTGTTGGCATGCTGCTGGAGATTGGCAGTATTGCCATTTCCCATGAAAGAATACAGGCTTCTAACAGTCCTTAATGCTGCTGGACACAATACAAAACCCCAGAACTATACTATTTGCCAAAACTGTACTTATCAACCTTTTTATGAATTAGTTTAATATTGCTTTATGGGTGTCCTCCACTGCTGCTCATCACATAGTACTTTAAATAATTCTAGTAAAATGGATAGTCGGAAAAAAATGCTATAAAAAGATAATTGCAAGCATTGCAAGGGAAACATATAAGGATATAACATGAACAGGCATTTAATGACAGTTTAACAGGCTTGTAAGTCAGCTGACATGCTGTTAAGTAGAATATCACTGATAAAATCCCAAGCTCCTATGGACTTATGTCAGTACAGTCAAGAAAAGGATAGTGTGACAGACAGTTGCTCTGTCCCAAAATGCAACATAGCCATTTTAACACACTGTCAAGATCACAAATTTTGCTCAAGGATGAATAGTTCTACTTTAACTACACTGCTTTCATTTCCAGGACTAGCATGTCCCCTGCACAGATTTTACTAAATTAGTTATCAAAACAAATACATATCAAGTAACTAGAGATCCCATGTATTAAAGCTAATTCTTGATTTTAATTAAAAGCACAACAATGTCATGATTCCCTTTCAATTCAAATCATGTGCTTTTCCTGCAACATCAAACATCTATCAGGCTCTTCACACCTGCATACACCTTACCTAAGCATTTTGTTGAAATAAGGAAAATGACATTTTTATGGCATCGCCCCTTCTTGCCATAAAAAGCTGTTATGGCACACACTGCCGAGGCAAGCAGGTGGCTACAACTCCCTTCTCCTTGGATTCTGGAAAGTAACCAGGGGCTGCAGAAAATGCAAATAGAGCTAATAATATTTATTAAAGGCAGAAACTAGTCACACATTCTAATGTTTCTCAAGTTTTCTCATGACAACACTTTACATCCTTAGAGCATTTCAAGCTGCTGGATTTAACACTGGGTCAGACCCCATATAACTGATAACTGCCCACCAGCGTAGCATAATTTTGGGAAAAAAAGTGGAAGCATGACTTAGTCAATTTGAATCATATCTCTACTTTAATCACTGAAAGTGGTATTCCCAAAGACCTACCTTTCAAATTAAACAATTCTCCCTGTTGAAGAGTATATACCCTTCCAATTTAACCTGCCCAAGAAAAGTCATGTGGAGTATTCTTTCTGAGAATGATAAAATGATTCTCCTTCCCCAGCGATAACCCTCAATCTTTATCACTACCCAAGGCAACTTTAAATTAAGCATTTATACTGTGTACCACTAGAACTATTCCTCAGTCTTGTAGTATCACTGAACAATCCTTGCAGACTTCATCAACAGCCAGACCCAGACACACTCAAACACCCTACTGCTTTGAAACATGGGATTTTTTTTTTTTTTTTTTTTTTTTTTTTAGTGACTGGATGAGGAGCTACTAATCTATGGACATCAAACCTCCAGGTGCCCAAAGAATGGGCAGTCTCAATCCAGCAAGGTGCCTCTCATTGCTCAGGAACCTCTTCTGGAAATCTATTGACTCTGGCTATCAAGAATAAGGGAATTGCTTGTTCAGAGAGACTGTGTTTACCAAGCTATATTTATAAATATTTTCATTCATGAATTTAATTTAACAATCTGTCACCTTACTGCAATATAAAGCATAAGAAATACTTCTAAGGATTCATTTGTAAAGGTTAAAGTTTAAAAGCGGCTTTTATGCTTCAGGGAGTGTAAAAAAATTTGTGTTGAAGACAATCTGATTAGCTTATAAATCACACATAAGTAGAAAGTGGCAACAAGCCGCCTTTTCTTCCACTTCAAACCAGTGCCACCACATGTTCTTAACTGTGTCATGAATGGGATTCATAGATGCTAAAGATACATGCCAATTAATACAAATTATTTGGCTCAGATTTCAATTTGGAAGACATTAAAGGAGAAGCCCTAAATATTATATTAAGTTCTCAAATTCTAAGTGTTAATTTTAAACCAAAGATATCGGATCCCCAGCTATTGTACTCCTACGACAGGAACTCTAATTGTAGCTTTTCAGCAGGCAGTGCTCAACAAAAGATAATTGTGCAAATAAATGAAAAACCAAGAGCATCTCAAATGGACTAGAGGCAGTAATTTATGCAGGGAACACACATTCGCACAGCAGCGACATGTGTAATGGCATACCCAGATGTGTTCTATGCATTTTACTTCATTACATGATTTCCTAACAATTCCTTGTAAACTGATAATGGCATCCTACAGTAATTGAGACAGTACATGATGGTACCATGAAAGAACAATGGCATGCAAGCAAGGTGACAAGTACAGAGACAGTCATGTAGACTCTTCCAGGTTCTGCTATGCACATACCTTTCAGGATGGCAGAGGACTGGGAGGAAAGGGCTGAAAATATTTTAAAAAATCAGAAGTAAGGCTCCAAAAAAGAAAAGTCTGTCCTAAAAAAAACCCACCAAACCAACAACTTCCAAAATGCTCAAAACCAAAAAAAGTTTTTTAAAAGTATTATATTTTGTTACCATACATATTTAAGATAAAGGGCTCCAATTCACAGTTTTCTCTGCCACCATGAAGCTGGAAATTGACTTTCATTATTTCAGGAAAGCTGAAATGCTTGTGCCCATGGGAAAGCTTGGAACATCATTAATTACAAGGGTAATGAGCATTGTCAGCACCGAATCTGATTTGGTGACTTGAACACAGAAACTTTTCCTAATTTTTATATGCAAAAAGTAAGGAAAATGAGCGTGGATTTCAATTAGAAAAAAGAAAATCTAACTTAAGCAAAGTTATTATACAGCCTTGTTATTAAACTAAGATGAACAAAAGCTGAGTGGATGCTAAGTAATGCATGTTATTCTGTTTTCTGAAGGAAAGAAACAATTGCTTTTTCTCAGGAAAACTAAGAATACTTGATAACTTTTTAATATAAACACACACACACACACACACACAGCGCCTGCTCAAATAAAACAGAATCCTGAAAACTAAGCTAAGACTTGGATAGGCTGAATAAAATATTTGCCAACTATAACTACTGAAGCAGCTAAACTGAACAAGAGGATTTTCAATATGCTGCTGAATTTCTGAACTATTGCAAAATGTGGTATTTATGGAGGACTGTGCTCCCATTAGGATATAATTGGATCTAATGGTCACTGCAATGAAATTCATTAATTATTTTTTGTCTCAAATAAAAATGTCGACTGCTGCTGCTGATTCCAGGAAAGTTCCACTTAATTTAAAAGAACAGTAACTAGCTTGCCCTGAGGCGGGGCGGGGGGCAGTTATCAACCTCAAGTAGCAAACAGAAAGTTCCCCCTACACTCAGCTTGAAATACGTTGTTTTCCAAATACCTAGAGGTCTATTAACAAAGGATTAGCTAATAAGTCAGTGTTCTAAAAAGTAAGATATTGTAACATTTTAAAGGGAGGCTTAGATTCGAATCTACCCATCAGTCATCACACTATCAGTTACAGCAGAGCTCCTGCCCAGGTGCGCAGTGTGCAGCCCAACTCTGCTGTGTTTACTTCAGACATACACAAGAAAAATTGGCAAGGTCCTGATGTGAAGGCTACTGTGACACATCCTTAATCATCCCTTAATCACCTTAGTTTTAGAATATTATTAAGTGCAGTACAACAATATGACAGGGTATTTGCCAGGCTCATTTAATTAACCTACTGTTTTTTAATTTCACATCACCTGCTAGTTTTCAATACTGATTAGTAGTGATAACTACAGTATGTGTGTGGTTTAGGTGTTGAGTCTATTTTTTTAAACCAATGGAAGCTTTTTATTACCTTTAATAGTGGCAGCAACAGTAGAGACTAAATGCCCTTTCCCCTCAATTTTTTTGATACTTTCCTGCCCTCCCCAAGACAGACAGTAAGAAGAATTACAAGATTATTAAGAATTAAAAGAGCTTCAGATCCAAAAATTTTTATATTATTTTCCTAACTGTAGTCTTCTGAAACCCACTGCTGCCATTGTTCAGCCATTGTGAAATGCAGTGGACGTACCTACACATTATGAACCTTGTTTATTCAGCATTATTGTGCCTAGCTCCTATCTTACAAGTCCAGGGCTTTCCCATACTCAGTGGGGAGTGGCAAGTCCTTTCTGCTCCTGTGGACATCCACCTACCAGACTTACCTGTGCTCTCCCTGTCAGCTTGCATTCTCTACCAAGATTTCAACTCCTATTTCTATCATGACTTTGAGAAATGGAACATTTTAGAAACAAAGCATGTGTATTGCAAAGCTGTACCCAAAAGTAAAGGTTGCAAGATGGGCTCTCAGACTGTGCGTGTAATAACAGGCTTGCATGCGTCAATACTCTTGAGAATATAAGTTTTGCATTATATTACAAAACTATTTTTATATCATCTTCGTTTTAAGATGCTTATCAGAAAAGACTGTCAATACTTCTTATTTCAGTTCTTTAAAATGTGTACGAGATGTTCTTAATCATGAAACTACTTCTGATTGAATATATATACACACAATTTACAGGAAAGGTATGTAGAAATCATCTCAAAATATAATTTGAATTAAAAAAAACCCAAACTTTTTCTAGCCTGAATTGTTGATGATTAAGTTATTACTAAGCTGCCACACATTTTAGCATACAAGTTATATCATGATACTTCAAAATTTCTGTTATAGTTACTAACTTGTGATACAACCTTGTTAATGTTATGGCATTGTGTTAATGTTATTAGCATAATTACAGTCAATATAAAATCCTAATAAGATCATAGACCTAACTGAGATTTATTCTGAGCTCTAGTATATATTCAGTGCAAATATAAACGACAGACTACCTAGAACAGAATAGTAGATACATTTTTTTTTTTTTTTTTGGTCAGAATCACATCCACAGACTGAAATGACTGTGGCATGTGAAGAAATGACAATGAAGTGCACCACAACCTAAGTTTTTACTCAGGTATTCTAGCATGCATTAATTCTAAGACATGATTTGTATAGCATCATTTATTTTCATTCCAGTATCTGTCATATTCCCTAATATTTTACTGTTTATGTAATTTTTTTTTTCCACCAGCACATAAGCGTTTCTTTAATTAATGTCAACAAAAACATGGAATACATTTGCCACTGTTATGCATATAAAAATTGTATGGGCACCAAAGAATAGCTGTAATTTTTATACATTTATGCTATTCTAATAATATTAATGTCTGAGAAAGTTACTGCGCAAGTTTGTTTTCCTGTCTTTTTGAATTAGACATCTTGAGTGAAGTATTTTCAGGTAAGAAAGTGACTCACACTTTGTTCTTTTAAAATTGCAGTTAGCATAATTTAAAACAACTATTGACCCGCAAAAGAAGTTATCCACATGTTTTTATCTTGTATCTTCCTATTGACTATAAGCATATTGTTGCTATAATCATTTGCAGGTGCACTCCAAAAAGACCAAAGCACAGGACAGATAGAGGGAGCTGTATCTCCATTTTTACTCTTTAAAGAGACAGCTATAAACAAGGTGTCAGGTCTAGATCTGCAAACATAAATTTTAAAAACTCCAGCTTGGTTTTGACTATTACAACCAATCAAATTAGGCTTTAATAGCATCATGAAAAACATAATTGGCCTAAAGATCAAGGTACAATAAAAAAAGTTTTATTTTCTATAGCTATGTCAGTATGGGAAGACATGCAGGTAACTGATCACTTTTTCTGATTTTTTTATGGTTTTGTTTTGGTTTTGGTTCTGTGTTTGGTTTTTGTTTTGTTTTTTTTTTTTAAGTTTAGATTTTCATCTTAGTGATGTAATAGCAATATTAAAAACCATGCCATGTCATCAGTTAAGATATGTCAAGAAGTATTAAATAGCATTAATTTTAACAAAGTTAGATGGACAGGTATTACAGTTTTGTTAAAAAGAAAAGCCCTTCTCATTGAGCCTGGGATAAGCTTAAATGGAATTCACAAAGGTAAACAAAATTCTAACTGCAAAGATGACAGAGGGGAAAACATACACAGAACTAGATTTGAAACTAGATTGAAAAAGATGTTCTACATTCATTGAAATGATTTGCAAAATTCAATGTAGCACTGCAGCCTTAATCCACAAAAATCCTGCTTTAATCTCATCAGACTTTAGGTGTAAAATGGCTGCAACAGTTTAAGGCACTTCTGAAAGACTTAACAGCATATTAGTCTAAGTTATATATTTGACTGAAGCAACTGCTATTTAAAAAAAGATAATGTATGGATATAAACACCCATACTGCACTGAACATGTTTGTAATCCTGGTATAAATGGTCCTAACCCTATTCAAGGTCCCCTCCTGGAGAGACTTTGGGGCACAAGAAAAGCAGGTCTGAACCTCTTCATTACTCGCGCTAGTGGTAAAGATGTTAAGTAAGATGGGCAGCAACAAATTGGCTTACGAGTTTATTCTCTGTTTATCTAATTTATTTCACCTGCACTATGATGTTCCAAACTATGAGTCAAAACTGATATTCAAGTTATTTTAAAACTTAAATAAAATCACCAACAATCTACATCTAAGACTTCTTATTGTAATCATCCCACTCCTGCACATCACCCTTCCTCAGGGCACACCTCCTCATGCTTCCTCCCTCATAGTGCTGTTACACTATTTAGCATAAACTCTTCATTTAATACCATGACTTCTCCAGCACAAAGAGCCATTATATGAGGCATTAATAATAACAGAAATACTACTCTAGAAAGCCACATGCGAAAAGTCTGATAGAATACTTGCTACCAGAAAAGACACTTGCTAACAGCATTTACTGAAACCGGTATTTTCTCTGTTCATACCACATTAGGAACCCTTTCCTCCCAGATTCCATCTTTCAAATACCTCAATATATCTGAAATAAAAGCTGATGTTTCAAACTAGGACTTTTCCAAGTCAAGTGGCAATATCAGCAGATGTGACTATAAGACTACCAAGAAATGACTCAATTCTAATAATTTAGGAAAAAAAAAAAAACAACAACAAACTGAATAAAGATATATTAATTCCTTGTATTACTTGAAAAGAGTATAATTAAGCCTTTGCATTCTGAAACAATGAAGCTGATCCTTTTTCTTTAGGAAGCAATAGGGAAGTAATAATTTTTGGAGCGCCCTCATGGGCTATAAGTGCAGCTAATTGTGCTTATACTTGAGAATTATATTTTTAGAAGGTACTACATTTTTACTATAAAAAGTTATTCACAAGATAACTGTATCCTGTTTTCAAACAATTATTGTATATATGTCTCTTCACCAGGTAGGTACTTTCAATGGCATATCAACTCTAAATTCATTTGGATTAATTAATTAAACCACATTTTCTAATAATTTCAATAGAAAGTATGTTTACACAATAAGCTCTGCTCACACATTGGAAACACCATTTGTGTCTCCACAGCTACCACTTGATATTCTCCACAAAGACACATCTGGAAAATTTAACATATGCTATGCAGGTAAAAACATAAAGACCTAACTCCCTTCACATAACTTCACCTGAAAAATGCGAATGAAATGCTTAAAGATACAAGAATACTTGGACTAAATATAACCACAGGTTTTTCTGGGAAAACCTGAAAATTCTTTTCTCGGGCAAGCAGAGGTTACAATTTCAGGACTCTCCATACCACAGGTTTAAAGCTCAAAGTGAGGAGAACCTGAGAGGAGAGACAAATCCTCTAAAGAGGAGAGCTCAACAACGGGTGCACTGCCACAGCTGTGCAACTCCAACCTAATGAAAAGTCTCTTACTTTCCCCGAGGGAGTACATTTACTAAAAATATTACTGATATAAATTACTGATCTTAAGTAATTCAATGATCATAAGAAACTACCTTTGAAACTAGAAGTAAGATGTGGGGGTTTTAAAAACCAACTTATGCTTGAGGATTTTTAATATTTGCAGATAATTTCTAGGATACTCACACTTCTGCTGTAACTGGATGCTCTTTTCTTAAGTGTGTTCCTGAGTAGTGCACGGCATGGCACTGCAACTCTTTTAAGCCTATGTTGGAGGCACACTTCTTCCAACCTACAACTGGCATACATTTCAGTATGGAATCTTAGCTAAAAATAACATCAGCGATTTATATTTAATGTTTGGATGAAAAAGTGTCTATTTAAAGTACAGTCTGTTGTCTCTAAGATGTCAACAGTAAGTAATATTATTTGAAGTGCAATGTTTTATTTAATATTTAATAGCAGGTATAATGAAACTAGTGGAAAAATATTGACATTTCAGAAAAGTATGAAATCATCATTCGACTGTTACTTCAGATTAGTGATGGATGTTAGGTGTACATCTAAGATAGATGTTATCATGCATATACCATTACAGGACTTACCAATGAAACAACATTCAGATATTTCAAAATTATTGTGTATTATAGACACAATCTAAATTTCAACTTGTGTCAATATAACCCAAAAAAACTCCAGCGAAGTAATCACTTATATCAACATAAAGAGGATGGTTGATGAAAATCAAGTCCAGAATGACAGAGTCAGTTCTCTGTCAGAAGCTCGTGTAGTAATCATTTGGCTCTGAGTCAAAAATTGCATTTTTCATTCTACCAGCCAAGTTTCAGGTTCATCACAAATGAAATTCTGCTACCAATTTAATTACCCAAATTAAGGACTTCTTGTCCTGAAGAGATGAGTCTGAGGTCAAAGAAGTTGAAACTTACACTATTTTCTGATAATTTTTAGCATATAAAGACAGCAAAACAATGCCCTCAAGATAAAATATAAATGCAATGTCAAATCCAATTCACATTAAACTTAGTAAGAAATAAATTACATGTTCTACTACCTAGTATAGCACTCAAACAGGAAGCTGCTGTTATGGTGAGCCTTTTATAAAATAATTCAATACTTACATAAGTAGCACCTCTCAATAAATGATCATGAGCAAAGGAGAACACTTCATAATATTCACAATACACCTTTTTTTATGGGTTAATTTTAATTCTATCAGTATCTAGAAAGTTGTCCTGGATCTATGCACAGAAATTAAGGTCACAGGAAGAAATTAAAAAGATCCAGTACAAATATGACTGCTTCTTTGTAGTGTCCAAGTGCAGTCAGTAGTCTTTTAAGTATCTTTTTTCATCAAGATAACCAGATGATCATTCAGAAGTAAATACTTGTATTTAAAAAAAAAGGTAAGAGCCCATTTACAAATTCATGGATAGAACATTACATACCGATATCAATTTATTTAAGGATTAGTTCTTCTCCCACAGGCATTCATACAACAAGTCAACTGAGATACAGAGAATTATATATCATGAATTCTTAAGTTAGTTTAAACTTACCCTAGACTAACCAGCATCTGACTTAGGTGTGTGAAATCCATCCCCATAAAAATGTGTCTCTGTCAATCAGCTACTGAACTTATTAATGTCAGGGGTTTAAATTTAATCTCAAGGAAATACTTCAAACACAAACCTGCAATTTTTATAAACTTTGGTTTTGATGCCCTTTTTAAAAAGATGTCTCTCTTGCATAATAAACAACACCACTTATCAGCATTTATTTTACCTTTTGATGCACTACATTACATTCTAATTAAAAAGCACAAAGGTAAGAAACAAATGTTTTCTAACAGCTTTTTTTTTTTTTTTTTTTTTTTTTTTTTTCAGTTTGATACTCTGTCCAGTCAGCCTTCTGGAAAACAAAATCTAAGGAAATTACACAATTATATAACCATATATCTTGTATTAGAGTTTAATAGCAGCTCTTAGCTTGGCTGACCTTCCTCTTGGGTTTGTTTGAATATCTTTGGCCTGGGGTGTGAGAACTTTTTTCTGTATAAAAATCCACTTTGAGTTGGATTTTCCATGGGGAAACTCTTGTGTATCTTCTTTGGAGCCATTTTTCAGAGCCTGTCTTATCTTCTGCCTTGAGCCAAGATTGTACTTTTCTGTCATGTCTATTCCATGAAGAAACCGTTTGATAATACGATCTTCTAGGGAATGAAAGGAGAGGGCTACAAGGCGACCTCCAGGTTTTAGAAACTTCTCAGCTGTCTTCAGCCCCATAAGGAGCTCATGGAGCTCATCATTTACAAATATTCGCAGGCCTTGAAAAGTTTTAGTAGCAACATGTGTAGGTCTCTGAAGCAAGTCTTTTCGTGCATATAGTGCTGATGCTGGAAAAGCACCTATAATAAATTTTAAAAGGTATATGTTAATATCTTATTTCTACACTGCTATCCTGACATTAACCCACTCGTCCATGATGACTTGAAAGGAAAGCATACTTACAACTGATCCCTGAGTGGCGAGCTGGCTTCTTTATAATATATCTTTATTTTCTGCTTTGAATTCACAGTTCTGAGAGTAAACCCTATTAAACTGAGCTGGCTTGCAGTTGAGTATTGGTTTCTCTCCTAGAATCTTTCATAGTAATTCCTTCCCCAAACACTTCACAAAGTTAAAATACAAAATGATGGCTGAAATCAGGATAGAGAAAAAACTCAGTATATGATGGACACATTTTTAACTATTGCCTTCTATATAATAATTCATTTTTTTCCCAGGCAGAGATAATATGAACACAATGTCTACCTGGTGATAAGTATCTTTCAATTAATTAGTTAAAGCCTAAAAGAGGCATCCTTGTTTGGAGATAAAAATTGTTGACCATTACATGTGGGTTTCTTCAAATATTCACAAAAATGCCTCGAGAAATTTATAAAATGCAGCTGATATTGTTGATTTTTCACATGCAGAAGCTTAGAATGAGATCCTCTGTTTAAATTTCCACTGCATATCTAACTGAAATTTTAGTAAAATACTGGAAGTTTCATCTCCTAGGTCACTAAAGTACAGTTTACTTATCTGAATACACAAAGATGATATAAAGATCTACTTAAAAATTGATTTTGATAAAAAACTGAATAGACATGACATGCTGGTATCTGGCCAGCTTTTCAGTAGTTTGATCATGAATGCTGCTATTTTGCAATTGTAGTTCTGAATAGATCAACAAAAGAAATGAGATATTCAGGCTACCAGCACAACTAGGACCCTAACAGGTCTTTGGAAGGTTCTTCCGTTTGTCCTGACAGGGTTGTTGAGTGCAACATCTTCCTGCAGTAATATTCTATGATGACTGTGATATTAACTTCATATTAACTTCATACTGTGAATTCCTTTATGACACACTAAATACTTATTGACCTGTCTTCAGACACTGGAATTAACTAATAAATGTAATCTGTGGTAGTGATTTCTGTCACACTGGCCTTCACCTTTTTAGCAAAAGCAGTAGATACTGATCTGTGTTACAGGAATAAACACTTCTCCTACCCCAACCTTAGTCCTTTGGTATAATTAAATAAAAATCCCTATGCGCTTTCTGCTGAGCCACAAAAATCTCTCACCCAGCCCCCTCCAATTACCATGATACTGAAAGAAAATCCTTCCTGGTAACAGGCTGTACAACGTACAAAAATATAAGCAAATCTGTATGGGAAGCTTGTAAAATGAATTTAATTCATGAAAACACCACGCTTCTGGCTAGATGACTGATTTGAAATCCCAGTGAGAGAAATTATAATTTTTAGTTTGGGATGCCCTGATGTTACTTACACTTTCAAAAAAAAAAAATCTAATAGACTCATGTTAAAATGTATTGAAATTTTAAAGCTTGTCAATGAAATTAGCATCATGCTGTGCCTGTCAATATGAACTATTGAAGTCCCCAGAGTGTATGAGAGTGGGAGAGTTTAAAAATTAATTCAGACTGTGCACCTGTTTGCAGGAATCCGTCTGTTGAATTAGCATTGCATCTAATAAGTTTCTGTGACGCAACTAATGTCCTTTTGTCTAGGCTCCCTCAGTACAGTGTTAATTCTCACCCATCTGAAATTCAGGCAATATTACAAATTCCAAACTGATAATTAAAGTCTATAAATGTGAACCAATCTGAATGAGACTGGCTTTACCCATTAAAGTTCTTTTTTAACTTTTCAAATTTCTTTAATATCATCAATTCCTTTCAAGTTAAGTCCAAATGATTACATGATCTGTTAATAGGTTATGTATCTACACAACTAAGAATTGTTAACAAAAACTAATGGATAACAAGGTACATTATTACACCCTGAAAAGAAATAAAATGAGAAAAACTATATTAAAATTACATTAAAAAAACTCCACTATTTTTAACCATTTACATGCACATCAAGTTAAACCTACTGTTTCCAAACAGCTCAGTAAGCTACAGCAAAAGCCATCGGGAAGTGCTTCTTAATTGACTTCCACACATCTATTCACTGACCTTCAGCTGAGAACTACTGATCTTTTGTATTTACTGAGCATTCATCATTGTAGATAGCTGTGTAAAAATTATAAACAGTGAGTGGAGTTCAACTGTGCTGCAAAAAGAGATAATGGTCACATGACTGAGCAGAAAACTCATCCTTTTCCCCATGTAAACTGAAGGCTTCATAGCTCAGAGATCTACTAATTTAAATGGATGAGAAGCCGTTTGGACAACATATAGAAAAACAAAAGAAAGCCAAATGTTTGGGGGGGAATTTATGGACACCCTTATCTATTGGCACAGTATGGAGAGAGATAACTTTCAGGCTCTATATCAAGAAATAGTTATACAAATCCAAATCTTTTGGCTTGTTTGTTGCCCTTAAAAGTACGTTCCTTAAACTTCCGGTTTAAATAATACAATTTCTTATTAATACAATATATATTTTTAAATTTTTAGGATACTAATACAAAGTTTAATACTACTCTTTAGCAAGTGTTAAATTTCAATAGCCATTTTAAATGAGTCAGCAGTTTAGACTTATTTGTGACAAGACCTATTAATTTTCATTTCTTGGGTAAAAAAAAAAAAAAATCAATCCCAACATTACATAATATGTTAATGAATAGGATTTGTGGCTTACATTTTTTGCTGAAAATTATCACTTGAGAATACAAACATGAAGGTACCTGATGTAGAAACTGTTCCTGCCTAACTATGCTTTGTTCAGGTTGTTTACAGTGAAGAGCAGGTAAGATGAAGTGTTTCAATAGTTGCTTCAGGCTGATCTAGTTGACATTCACAATGTGAAGCAAACAATGTATTGCTTTAGCTTTTATTCCTGGTTCTTTAAACAGACAGAAATAATCAGATTTCATTCGTAACTGGAAACTGCCATGGTACTTCCCCTCAAAATATTAAAATGTAGAATTTTGACACTAAGAAAGGTATATGATGTATCTGATATTTGAAGGCTTATCAATAGCTGGAATAAAAGAATTCCCTAGGTTGCTGTCATTCTGTGTTTCAACTTGGTTGGCAAAATGATAAATCATTTTGTGTAAAATCTATTATTAAACTAATTGTCAAACTACAATATAAAAAGCAGGAGCTTAAAAAAAAAAAAAATAGAGCTGACATCAGAGCAGAATAGGCAGGATTAGATCCTGTGTGATTTCAAGTACAAATAGATCCCTCTGGGACTTTGGGGATTAATATTTTTTCTCCTCAGACACTGTGAAGAATTAATGAGGGTACCTGCAACAATGCTTGCAAGCTGCTGAGTTCTGGTGATGGGGTATATGCTGCGTGCCTGAACGATGGCAGAAGCGATTTTCTTGGCATGCCTCTCTTCCCCGTATGTTCTCAGGATGGACGCAAGCGCCTGTTGATCTAAAGCATTCACAACATCAGCAGCAGTGGGCATGTCAGGGTACCTACGCACAAGAAGAGCAAATTAGTTCACTGACGTCAGTTTTCATTGACAAGAGGTGAAGCTTCATAGCATTGAGACAAAGTCAAACACACACACTGCATACAAGTGCCTTTGAGGTTTTCAAATAAGAGACAGCAACCTTAAGAAAACAGATACAGCTTGCACCTTTTAAATCCTTGGGGTTTTTGTGCTTTAAATGGAGTTTGTTCCTTAAAAATCAATGAGAGCAGTTGAAACTTCCTAGCGTTATCATAAAACTATGCTTAATGAGTTGACAAGAATAAATACATTTCAGCATCATGTTAAAACGGAAATGCTGTGTGACATTTTATCTAGCTAGCTTTAGAATATAAATTTGCACATTATGGGCTCCTTTTAGTCACCTTGCATTATATGCTTTCTAGCCAGAAGTGATTTCAAGGATTTTTTTTTTTTTTCCCCCCACATGTCCTGCTATAGAAATAATTGTTACTGAAAGTAATTTAGCTTCACTTTTCACCAAAACGGATAGGGATCCGAATATTGTTTTGGGAGAACAAAATTACCTAATATTACAAATTACAGCAATTATTACAATATAAATAGTATAAGCCACACATTTATTTTGTTTTAAATCTCTGTCACTTTGTTATTAAAATAGCTCAAAGTATTTTCTGAATATTGATATGGGTTTACCAATTGGAGAAAACATGCAACTTAAAAAATTCTTTCTACAAAAACATGAATGTGCAGAATATTTTTCAGACATTCACTACTCTCCTGCAGTATCTTACAAAAGACAACAAAACTTAGAAATCAGAGGCAAGTAGTATCATAGCAACAACCATAGTGTAAGGCTTTTGTTATGCCACCTGTATCCTTTGTTCTTATGCTCCTGTTCCATCTATGTATTCTCATGATGCAAATATAACCCTGGAGTTCAGATTCTTGAAATATGAGGGCTGAACCCCAGGAGGATTATGTGAGCTTTTTACACAAAACTAGAAAAAGTGAGTATCATTTAATTTTGCATTAATGTGTTAATTCCTTCAAAACTGAGGATTTCCGTTGGCTCTATGTGAGCAAAGAAAGATCAAATGACATTTCTTAAGACTACAAGTTCACCAAAACACAAAGCAAAAATTTTCACTCTGACAATATCACGTTACACGATTACTGCCATTGTCTGTACAAGAGAAATCTTTGGTTCATCAAGTAAAAAGCACAATGATACAGAAATACATTAGTTTGTTTGAAGATGAAAACTGCAACATAGGTAGAAATTATCATTCCACAATTGATTTTCATGCTCTTGAATGTATTAAACACCAATTCTAATAATTTAAATACAGATCAATTGTTTAGTAACTGTTAATTTGACAAGTAAGCCCGATCGTGTGCCTTCTACACAATGTGAAAAGTTTGTAATATTGCTAAGGAAATCTTACAACAAGTCTGCAAGCAGGGAAGACACCACTACACTACTGTGTTAAAAGCAATGCTGCTACCTGATTTCAGCTGGCATGTATCACAGATGGGATTTTATTTATTTATTCCATGTTACGCTCCTTTTAGAGAGATAAAACTGGATCAGATGGCCACTGAAGAGGGAGGTTGCTCCTTACCCAAGGGAGCAACTGAATGTGCTCCAAGTTCCACAAATAGTAAGTGGGGCAAAAAAAGGGAAGTAAGGGGTTGTGAGCCTGCATATCAAGTGAAGTCTAAGAAACTAGAAATAACAGCAAGAAGGCAGGCCTCTGAAAGTGAGATATCCCTACGACTGTATACCATACACTCCAAAAATGTAAAACTTTAATGGTATCATTAACTAAAATGTTACTGCTTTAATTACTCATCACTGGAACTTTCCTATTTTTAAGGAAGAAAAGACAACAGAGTTCTATATACTGAGATTGAAAAAAGCTTTGTGGCAAAAGACAGACAATATACTCGTGCAAAATTAGATGAGGCTTGATGAGAGTATGACATATCTTCAATTTAAGGACAAATGAAATGCACGGGGTTTGAGCACACAGTTTTTGAGTTTCAAGGAGAAATATTTTATTAACAGGTACCTGTCACTATCCATCCTCATGTCCAAAGGTCCATCCTTCTGTAGGGAAAAACCTCTTTCAGGTGTATCAAATTGCATAGAAGAGCAGCCAGCATCTAAAAGAACTCCATCTAGAGTCCCTGGCTCAACTCCAGACGAGATTAACAAAGCCTCTGACTGGCTAAATTGTCCTAGAAGAGCTCGAATCTGTTTCCTGTAAGAAAACAAATAAATATCATCAACTTTAATTAAACAGTGCAATGTCTTCCCCTTGTGTAGCAGAAATTAGATAGTAGCCTCACTTGTCTCAAAAGCAATAGGGCTATTCCCAAAGTGAATAGTTTAAGTACTTTTCATCTCTCAACATTGAGAATTGGTCCAACCCTCCCATCAGCAGCTATTTAAGCTTCTTTAACTCTTTACTCCCTTCCTGCCACTGCCTCCACATCTGAGGTTTGATTACAGTTTGGATAACTGTTCTTCAGCCCCATTGATGAGCATTCAATTAATTACAAGGTCCACTAGATTAAATCTGATATTTTTGAATAAATTCCAGGGGCAGCAGTAAATGGATGGAGAGAGCAACTCCTTTTAACTTTAGTCAGCTACAAAAGGTCAGCAAATAACAATTTTGAAAAGAAAACCAAAAAAACCAAAAAACAACCCCCTCCCCCCCAAAAAAAACCAAAAAACAAACCAACAAACTTTTTCAAAATATCAGCTTAAGTCTAATCCTTCTTTCAGGTGAGGTTAACATCAAGAGAACTGTCACAATGTCAACTTCAGTGACTACTGTCTTAAAATGGTGTATGAAGAGGGACTTTTTCTGCACCCGTCCAGCTGGAGTGAGAACATGTTAGTAAGATTAAAACAAAACAAAAAGCCAAAAACAAACCAACCAAACAAAAAAAAACCACAAACAACAAAACAAAAAAAACCCAACCCAAACAAACAAAAAAACCCACCCCCACACACCCAAAAAACCCACAAACAAAACCAGAGAGAAAACTCTGTTAAAAGGAAAAACTTCTGAATGCAACCATATGGAAGAACATTTAGCTACAAAATGGTATCCTCATTAGAGCTGAAAGAAACAACCTACTTAACATAGCACAAAAAAAAGGGGAAATACCTCGAATGAACAGATTTCTTGAGGGGTATCATGATGACACACATGCATTTTTGAACTGAGTACTGTCCAGCATGTAATTAAATACAACCAATCAGCTTAATAAGAAATGACAGTTCCTGAAAGGCACAACGATTCACTTAACATATTTAAACCAATTTAAGCTATGTAGTTAATAGCTTTGAGATTGTATTTCCCCTCAATATAATGAGAGGACTTTTCTTTAAAATCTGTACCGCTTTGTCCAGCTGGGCAGTGTTTCTAACTTCACAACTTGTACAAACAAATGAACTTTAAAATTCCGTATGTGGGAAATAAAAATAAATGAGATCTGGAAAAGATTATAAACTGCTATTGTCTAGTTCCCCCAGCAGACAGTAATCCAGCAGCTATGAACTAGTGCTGTACTGTGCTACCAAGCAATCCAAAATTTATTCTGAACTATATTTATAACTTGCTAAAAATCTTACTACGTTTCTTTAAAGAAATTAAAAGTATTTGGATAGCTGTGAAGACTATGTGACATTTGCCTTCGATTTGTGGTCTGCCAACCTTTTGTGATTAAGGTAATTAAAAAAGTAGTATATTTGAAGTAAGTTGAAATTTACTCTTTGGTAGAGAGATGCTTCAGGTGGAAAATATTCTGGACTTTGCAAATAAAAAAAGATAGAAAAATAATTAGATTAACATTTTGATGTCAGCCTTTCAGCTCTGTGAAATTATAGTGTCTGTATATAACCTGTTTATTATACACTGCATTTTGTGTATCAATAGTGGATATAGGTGTCTTGGTGAATATAAATCTTCACTAAAACCAGATGTTTTTCATGACATAATAATGACTACAACAAAAAGCTCAGGCCAGTTCTCTGAAATTCTGTTTCCTTATGGACTAGAAGAAATAAATTTAAGCATCTTGGGTGTATTAAACATTTCAATTAATCAAATCAACTACACAGATATGAAAGATTTATTATCTTATGAAAGGTATATGTACAAATTATATTATACAAATATCAGCGCCTTTTTTTTTATAGGATAGTGACAATGATGATAGTGATGATAAGGACAAGTCTATTCGTTTATGAGCATGACACCCTTTTTTAAAGAAAAGTATTCAGAAGCATTTATCAAAACATAATAAAGCTCTTCCCTTGTCTACTATTTTTACATCTACGTTTAAATAATAACTGCCTGTTACATAAATGGTTCTCTCTAAAAATGCTTAATTTAGCCTCAACTCTTTCTGCTGTCAGATTTTTATTTACATCAACTATAAATCCTGTTTCCAGAATAACATCAAATAAACAAACAAAAAAAGCGTACCCTATGCTAAAAATGTTTATTTCCTAGTCACATGTTTTCTGCTTTCCCCAGGTAAGTAGAAACTCTTTTCAATTTTTTTTCAGTGTTTGGGCATTAGATGATTTAGGTTTCATGACCATACCTACCTACTGTGAAAATCTGTCCATTACCCTTTCTGTCTTAATATCTTGAAAAAAAGAAAAACACAACTTAGTGGAAAAAGCAGGAAATATAAATCAGGCAACATCCCAACACTCCAAATAAAACACCCAGGCTTATAGTTCAAAAAAGCCTGAGAAGATTGAGTATAACAAAACATTACAGACTAAGACTGAATGAAGGTTTTATGCAGGTCTTGGGGATACCATCAAAAGCTGTTAAGACTACAAATGGTCACAGAGAGCATTTTAATAATTTTAGATGATCTTTGAAGGTTACAAACTAACTAAATCCAATTGTCTTCCTTAAGTAAAAATATTTAAACCTAGTACTGAGAAGCACTTTACATATTCAGAATATTTTAGAAACATAAAACAACTGTGCAGAGCTTTTAATCCCTCTTTTATAAATGGAGAATAAGACTTGCAGGGTTTAATACTGAATGACTTGAAGACAACTACACAGAAAACTAAGAATTTCAGAGATTATGGTCTGAGTTTGTAAAAAAGCAGACAAAAGTTTTCATATGTTTAGAGCTCTCATCTGACTTGTTTGCACACACAGTAATAGCATAGTAATTTTTAATACATTCACAACCACTAGTCAAGCAACCTCTAACTTGTCAAAATACTCAGTATGTTCACTCCCCCTTTATTGACATTCTCCAAGAAAAAAGTATACAAGACTCTCAGGGAACACTAGGAACGTGGACAATCTAGCCAACTTATAAAAATATAAATATTTCACCTGCTACACATGTTGGAACCCTTAAGAGATTTTATTGCACAACTTCAAGAGCTTGCAGAATTCTTTTACTGTTTGCTACAGTTGGAAAATAAGACATAACCTTGAGTTCAGAACCCTGTGTTCAGGTTACAACACTGTATTTTATTATGTTACACTATGACACATAGCATAGTAATTCTGATATACTGCATTAGATTCACACTTTCCAGTTACATGAAATAGCAGAATAAGAAAGTTTGAAGTCTCCTAATGTAAGCTCTTTTGCTTTCAGTTAATATCAGTTAACCTCTGGTATTCTACAGTGCTTTATAAAAATCTTTCTTCATTTTACTTAGCTGAGAGGGATGTACACAGGAAAAAATAAAGCATGAATATACCTAACAAAATAAATAAGAGAAAATCTTTTTCCCTTTAGTTTCTCTCCATTGTCACAGAGGTTGCTGTGACATCAATCATTCAAGTAATTTCACAGAAAAGTACAATTACGCTTTCATGGTGCTTCATCATTTTTTGTGTATATAACAACACTTGCTCTTGATCTTTCACCATGGCTCCCCTTACAAATTCTATATATGAATATCTAGAAAGTTGGGAAGCGATGATCCCTTGTCAACAGTGAAAACTACCTTCTACTCAACCAGAATAAATGGTTTCTTTACAAGAACTGAAGAGTTTTTCAGCTAACTCTTGCCAATGCACATCAAATGAGGAGACCAATTTGGTGCTTTGTTTGATTCAGTAACTCCACTGAAACTGACAAGAAGGGGGCCAATTAGCACCAGTTCTAATGAGGATATTGGTACAGACCCGGTTTGATGTCACTGACTCGCTTCACCTAGGTCGCTCAGCAGCTGTCAAATAGCTGTGGCGTTTACTCACGGCTGCAAAGCAGCAGGCACAACTAAAATCAAAGCACAAAGTACTCCAGTTGTAAATTCCTGGAACTTTCAGCACCCTTCCTGGAAATTCTTGTGAACCTTACTTTTCCTCAGTGCAACATCCTCCTCAAAAAAAAAAAAAAAAAAAAAGTATCTGAATATTCTGCAAAAAAAAATTAAATTACCTTTTGACAAACTGTAAATTGGCATGGTTTTCATGTTTGCAAGGAAAAAAGTTAAGATAGATATATCCACTTAGACCTTGCCATTATATTCCTAGCTTTATAAAATCTTGATTACAGCTCTGCAAAAAAGCCTACATACCTATTTGAGAACTAACAGTGCAGTCTAAGCCAGGTTTTGTACTACAAAATTACAAAAAGAATTCTCTGACATTGTTTACTCAAAGACCTGAAAATAGGAAAAAGTATGTGAAAAACAATGTCCGCAGGACTTTGTAAGTTTACATTTTCAAATTTGAGAGCTATAATAATAATTTTATTCTGCTTTTTAAGATTACAGAAATGTCATTTTAAGTATTTATGAATTTGTAAACCTTTACATACCGTGTACTCCTAAGTAACACAAAGTTTTGTTGAATAAGAGCAAATTATTTTATGCAATTTTTAAGTATCAGGAGTTCAAACCTTTCTTACAAAATACGTAACATTTATGCATGCCAGCTTTATTGCATAATATATTTAAAATAGGTAATATGCTGTCATCATTCAGATGTGCCAAGAAAACCCAAGCCATTAGAATGACTTGGTTTTCATTCATGAGACTTGACAGCTCAAAAGATGAGACATTACCCATCAGAAAAATCATAAATATTTCTAGGACTTGACATTGACCCATCTGGGGATTTTAGCTGAGGTACATGTTAGTTTAGCCTTCATGGTAATAGGACAGTCTAGTTTAACATGGTTCAGTGGACATAATTGAAGAATAGTTGAATACCTGCATCATCATCTGAGGTCTACCAAATCTTCACTGTGACCCTCTCAGCTTTATTAACACCAATTTTAACTTTAAAGCTGACTAGCTTTCTTTACACTTGTGGTTCTTTTTGTTCTAGTTTGCATTCCCTCTCCTGTTCTCACACAACCTCCAGGGAACACAGGGTAGTGCAAACAAAGATGACAAGAGCAAAGAACAATTTGGTGAACAAGGCAGCAAAGTTATCAGATGCACATAAAAAAAAAAAAAGTTAACTTGCCATAATCATGGAAGTTAAAAGTGTTGGGAGAAATAATTGGAAAAAAAAAAAAACAACTAAAACTCACACAAAACCAAACCAAAACAAAAAACCCCACAAGACTAACAAACAAACAAACCCAACAAAACAAAACAAACTACCCCCTCCCCCCCCCACACACTCTCCCAAACAGCACAAACCAAGGACACAAATCATAAAAGGATTTATAGTCTCTACTGATGCAGGAATGTTCCACTATGCTTCAGGATGGTTTTGCAAGCAGAACCACACATGGTTGTACCTCCATTCAGACATGAGTGGAAGCAGACAGGCTACAGCATAGTTCTCAATCAAGAGGAGCCTTATGCAGTAACTTCCACAGCTAATGAAACCACATTGCCCCATCAGATCCAGTATGTATATGGTACATACATCAATGAATCTGTTATTTTAGCTCTCCTAATAACTATAATTACTTGAAGAATTGCTGCAAGAAGGTGTTTTTTGATGGTTTTGGAGCATTTCTGAGGACAGTCTGCATAATCATGATTCTGCATGAATGTTTATCTCATTATTCAAGTTTTAAGATTATTTTTCATTGTAAGAAAAAGTAGAAGTGCAACTAGCTTCAGAATTGATAAATCTTAGACATTATTTCCTTATTCTTTCTACACTAGCATCTTAAAAGATCTCTAAAAATCTCCTCTCCATTCCCCAACAGGCCACATATAAATTCCTACTCTCATTAAAGACACAATGGTGCCTCATTGAACTCAAAAGAAATGTTGCCACTGGCCTTGGAAGGAACAAAAGTTTGATTTAATTCAGTTGCCTAAACCCTGTAAAATACAGAAAGAAAGTCTGGATATACATCAGAAAGTTGAAAATTACTCCTTGACATCAGAAAAATAACAGCTGTGTATAAACATTTTTCAGCCCATGAATATAATACTAAAATCTGTAGCAACAATCATTGCAGATACTTTTTTTTTTTTTTTTGAACACACAGGGAAAGAGCAGATCTCAATCTTTCTCCCTAGTGTTAATACCCAGTTTCAGAAGAATCTGAAATCATATTCTGGGTCTCAGACTGGAGGCAACTTCCAAAGGTATTAATTTATTAGATGAATAAAAAGTTTGATTTATTGACATATTTATCTGTATATAAAACATGAATTTAACAGAATATACACCAGTAACTTAAATAACATACAATGACCTGTCAAAAGGTTACTCCTACCTACACTTGTCAAATCATTGTAATAGGAGTAATTTTAAAATCTGATTTACCCTTTGTAACACTGCTACAAAAACACAGACATACGGCACATAAAAAAATTTTCCATCCCTGCAGGACCAAATAATAAATAAAGCTATTGTTAACTTTTCTTTAGCTATCAAAGCAAATTTACACAATTTTCCACATCACAAATTCTGGCAGACCAAAGTGCTCTATTCATGGAGAGAGCTTGCTGAAGATGATAGATAATCGTTGCTTTGACTGACCTGTTCCTGCTGATACTTGGAATATATTTGCACAACCTTTGCCTTGTTAACAAAATATGAGTCTAGACCTTGAGACTCAGGAGCAATACTATGATATAATAAATGGAAAAACCAATTTAAGCTACAGAAGCTTTTTTCCTTCTCTTAATTATTTGGCAGCTGACAGTATTGGAGTGGCCTAATAAAGCCCTCCAGAATTTTTATTGACTTTGACAAACTATTTCTTTGTTTGACATAGGACTTAACCTTAAAATACTCAGGATGAATATGCCTGGCATCAAGAATTTATTACAACTGAAACAAGTAACTTTTTATTCTCTTCTGTCATTTTTATCTAAGTTATTTCAAATAAGAGCATGTCTACATTCCTAATTGACTCTCACCTCAAGCATTAAACTGTCTGCCCATCACTTGGGCAGCTTCACATCTCCCAGCTATATGCTCTTAATTGTGGGAAGGAAAAATACAAGAAACAGAGTATTAGAAGAATGCAAATAAGGGCAGTAGTGAAGTAAGGGCATCACTCAGCTGGAAATTACAGCAGCCACAAAGTTTTGCTTGTAGCAAGGAGACAAGGGAACATGGACTGTGCATGAAACTAAAAATACAATCATATCATGGGTTTACGTGACAGACTAACATTCACTACTCTGTTCTATATTCCTTTCCCAGTAGTTTTTAGTGTGTTCTTCTAACCAATGAACACCAAGGATTAAGTTTTCACAGAACTATATTATAAGCCCAGTATTTCATTATTGACTGGTCAATTATTGACTGCTCATAGTCCATCATAAGTAAACGTAACATGCTTTTAGCCATAGATCACTTCATACTTAACTATGTCTTTTCACCTGCATTGTCAGGTTTTCAGTTATTCTGAATAAGCCTTCACCTCTGTTGTATTAGGCAACATAGCCTAATCAACAATCATAAGCAAGTATGCCACCAATTTACTGACTTAGATTATTTATAAACAAATAGGTTACATACCCTAGCCCACTTCATCATGCAGTACTTAACTGGTGAACTCCTTGCTTTGAAGCGAAATGCATGACCCTTACAGACAGAAAAACCTACAGCAGAAGACTTCTTTGCTACTACTGTCCATTCTTTACACAAAACAGCTACTTTACCTTGTTAAATCGTTCTTGTTACTTCTGAATTTACAAACTCTGAAAATTAATTCCAAATGACAAAACAGTTAAAATCAAAATTAAATCTATGTGCTTCTCATATCATTGCAATGCATTCTTGTAAAGGAAATAATTTACTTAATTCTACTAATGACGGTAAGGTTTACATGCATATTTAAAAGAGGGTATTGTACTAGTTCCTAAAATCAAAACCTTAAGAAAGTCAGGACTTTCAAATATTGTATCTGAAAAGTTCAGCACCTCCCCCAAGATAACATGCCATAAGTTACACTGCTAAGCATTAAATTCTGAAAAGCTGAAGTTACTCAAAAGAATGGAATATTAACAACTGTAAGAATGCTTCTAATTTAAAATGCTGTCTTAAAACAAAATTTTAAAGCAATTGACTTTCCCAGTGACCTTGCCCTTTTTTCTAGTTAAAAAAAAATAAATCTATTTTGGAATGCAATCATATAAATAAAACTAGGTTTTTTTAGGAACCATTAACATCTTGCTGCTCTGTAGATACCACCTGATTAACAGCCATGTAAAATCTTACAGGCAATTCTATTATAGATTCTAATTCTGTTACCTCAGTTATGAAATACCTTGTAATAAAATCTGTCAACTTTAGCTGCATTTCACCAGTGACGATCTTTGCTAAAAATCAGTGTTTCACGTATTGTCGTTTTTACTTCATACAAGTCATGAGATGCTGCATTCAAATGCCCTTCCCTCCTACATCCAGAAATTGGGCAAATTATGTTTTAAGTAAATAAAGGAAATAAGAATAATGAATGGTTTTGGGAACATAACCTAATTTCAACGACTTTTTTTTACTGTCCAGAGACTACATGGACATTGTAATTACTAGCCACTGCAGATGACAACATGAAGTCCGAAGTTGTAAGTATTTCAGGAAATAAAAGAATATTTAATCGAATAATGTTTGGTCCTGAAAGTTATGGAGATAATGTTAAATTACTGCTCTCTTTCTCGCTACTTGGAAAATATATCCAATTGAGATTCATTAACAAAAAAAAACTAAGCTCCATTTGTGAAAGACAACATCCAGTGGTAAAACAAAACAGTGAGTCACCTCCGCCGAGTGTAACAGATAACTAAACAGTTGCATAATCAATAGAGCACAATTTTTTTTCAAGAAGGCAAAACAGCCTAAATTAAAAATAAACGATACAGAAGAAGTAACGTGAAACAATACAAATGTGACTGCCAGGTTATCAGAACAGAAGCTGTTGCATAAGTCCATTTAAACTATCATGAAGCACGATCCTTAAAACCATAAGCAAAAAAGTACTTGTAGTCAAGTTTCTATTAACCTGTAAGGGGCAATGTCAGTCTAGTGACATTTGTTTCAAGGACACCAGTAAAGGATGACAATGCTCAAAGAAATGACCAAAGAAAAATGTGATGACTTAAAAGGCATCATATGTGAAAGCATGTATCGAAGTGACAACAACAACAAAAAACCCCAAAACTTACCCAAGCAAAAAGCTCATCATCTGGGAATAACCATGAGGAAAAGGAACAGGAAGGTTTACTTGACCACAAAACAAATAGCAAATGGCAGTGCAAGCAAAGCCATAAAAATGGAAACAACATCCTAGGATGTACGAGTCAGAAGTGTTTTTACTAGGAAAAGTATTAATCGTAAGACTTCATCCAGAGTACTGTAGCCACTATGGGAGCCTGACCTAAAAGAGAACAACTCAAAGCAGAAGTGGCACAGAGCAGCTCTAATAGGATGACAAGTAGAAATGAGAGCTGTTATGAGATGAAAGATATATTTTTTTACATAAAAAACAAGGCTTGTTTTGCATACAAAAAAAGAAGGCAAATAATAGATGTTAGTATTCTCCACTGAGTATTTTAAATGCAAGGGAGAGAAAAGAGCTAATAGATATTAATCAACTACTAGTTATTTTTAAGCAACTAAAATTAAATTAGGTAACTACTTAAATCAGAAATTTAGAGAAAGTTTCAAGTAATGGAAAAAAAAAAAAAAATCAGACTCTGGAATAGCTGGAGCACTGAATATAGAACTCCTAATTACTTTTACGATAGAGCACAGCAAAGGAGATGAAATTATGCAGTGGTTTTGTAATACCAGGCAATTGGATTCAATGATCTAGAAGTCTCTTGCTGCACGTTTGTATTTGAACGGCTTTTGTAATTCTCCTTTGCAAAGTTGCCTGAAAATGTTTACTTAAACTTATCAAGACATATACACATTATACTTTTTACATGTGTATAAACATACTCCAATCTAGTAACATATCATTTAGATATAAATGGTTCTTTTTATTTTTAGAAAACCCTAAACTGAATGCATAAATACAACATTGGCACTGAAAAGGCTTCTTTTATTTTTTCCCCAAAGTGATTACTGGGGATTTTTTTAACCAAATATAATACTGGTATTGACAGGAAACTGCTATTTTCTGATAGAAAACTCATGTAAGACACTGCTTTCAGATAAAACAATTTTTAGCTTTTTTAAATTCAGGAGAAGAGAAAACAACTCCCAAACCTTTTGCTGCTAAAAAAGGATTATTAGTTCCCAAGGTCAACAACTTTTGATCATTACTGAAAAAGTTGAGTATCTTTTTTCCATAGAGAGTGATAAAATAGTCTAAAGGCATTAACTTAATGAGATATAAAAAGAGAGTTCAACAATACTCAAAAAAACCTCACCCAAATTCAAACCCGACTTATATCAGTGGTATTTTAACTACATTCCTTTCCAACCAGAATAAAGGCGAACTGGCTTATCTGAAAAGAGCATTTTAGCATTCTGCTCCATGGCTTGGGACTTGGTATGCTGTATTTCTCTGTTTATGAGCAGTTTTCCATCTGTTTCGCATAGTAGCCAATTCCTCCATTAGACTAGCACTTTCTTTTGCATTGCTAGCTTTAATAGAAGCTAAAATCTTATAAGCAAAACAGGCAGTATCAATAAGTAGTAATGGGTGGTTTCCCCATGAAGATGAACAGTCTTTGAGGTGCTAGAAAATAAACAGTAACATGGTCTTGACAAGCTTCAGAAGACAAGCACAGCCTACTTAGGCATTTATTTAAACTGAAGTTTTCCAAAACTGGAATTACATGATCCGCAAATGTTCGGACTGTTATAGAATCATAGGATGTTTTAGGCTGGAAGGGACCTCTAGAGGTCATCTGGTCCAACTTCTCTACACAGGACAGGTTGCTCAGAGCCCCATCAAGTTTGTCCACGAATGACTCCAGGGATGGGGCCTCTACCATCCCTCTGGGCAGCCCATTCCAGTGGTCTATCACCCTCATATTAAAGAACTTCTTTCTAATATCTGGTCTAAACCTATCCTTTCCCAACTTAAAACCATTGCTCCTTGTCCTGTCATTACAAACTATTTTGAATAGACCTTCCCCCACCTTCATGTAGGCCCCCTTCAGGTACTGGAAAGTCACTATAAGATCCCCCCGGAACCTTCTCTTCTCCAGGCTGAACAGCCTCAACTCCCTCAGCCTGTCTTCATACAAGAGATAATGGAGGAATTTTTCTGAGGTGTCATTTTTTACCAGAGAATTGCAAAATCAAAGAATAACTTGTCAAAAGAGACCTTCAAGGTTTTCTAGTACAGCACCCTTTTCAATGCAGGTCTAATTAGATGGGGTTGCTCAAGGCCTGGTCCAGTTGAACCTTGAACACCTCCAAGGACAGGTATTTCACAAGCTCTCCACGTAACCTGTTCTAGTACAATCACCCTTATGGCAATTTTTTCCCCCCTAATATCTACCTGGAATTTCCTGGTTTTTAACTTATGTACCAGAACTCCAAAGAACTCCAGCTATATCGCAGCCTGTAAGGCAGGTGAAAAGCTTTAGTTGTTCATAAAATTGGTAAAGGGTTTTAAATTATTGAAAGACTTCAAGAATACTTTAGATCACTGGTCCTGTTTGTAATTTTTTTTTTCCTCCACAAAATTATAAAGATAAACTTGAAATGAAAATAAAGAATTGTGTATTTAGTCCAATTATAAAACAAGTGTAGCTTGACACACCTCTCTGGAACATTAATCCTTTGTTGTGTTTTGTCACAAAGTTAAACTATTAGTCCTGAATCATTTCCATATTTACTTCAAACAGGTTCACTTTCCATATCAGGCTAGTAATAGAAGACTCAAAGTTTTTAATGTTGGATTCTTGGCAGGATATAAAACAAACAAACAAAAATTAAATTAATAAATACAAACTGGTTTACAACTTGGTATTTTTGCACATACTCAAAAATAACTGATTTTTCAGTTATGATATGGTTTCTCTTTGGAAGTAGAAGTAAATGGAGTTTCATTGCTCTCCATTTGCTGTAATACTCTTAGCAGAAACAATTAATTACTGAGTAGAATAATCCTCACTGAAAGAAAGTTTCATTTTTGTTACTATATAAATATAATCTGTGTTCCTGTTCACAAGCTGGACTACTGACATCAATATAAATACAAACAACTAGAATTTCAAGTGAAAAAAGTTACCCTTTTGAGTAATTACCCTTTGCCATGGGAAAGACACGGGTAATCCATCCTTCTTCAAAAGACACTAGATGGCTCCACTAGTGTTCCTACAACATGCTCTGCTAATGTTTAGTATTTCCCATGGGAGATTTCAAAGAAATAACTTACATTATACTGCTGAAATGAAGCAGTATTATCTAGAGTATAGTCTTCCCCAAGGTGACATATGATAAAATTAAGTATAACTCCATTTGAAAAACTTATATAAAAGAAACTTGAAAGTCACAGTATCTCCAATAATGAAATATCAAATAAAACCAAACAGAATTCAATAGAACCATCCAGTAGAACTCATTAGCGTTAGGGCAAGCATACCTCCAGTTTTACTCTGCAAAACACAGTCATGAACATGGCACAGTAAATTCCATCCCCACCACATATCTCCTGCAATACCAATGACTTTTCTGTTATATTCACAGTATGGTTATTAGATTTGTTACAAAGTGTATAGCTCAATTTGATTTATAAAAGTAATCCTCAAGTGATCCCAGAGCTATTGTTCTGTTTTACAAAAGAATCTAGAAGCTATAGCCCAAGAACTTCCTCTGAGTCTGACTGCTCAATGTTCATGTATTTGAACCAACTTCTCCATATAAAGCAGTTGTGATGTCATACCAGCTTTGTCCGTAAAACCAGTGAGTTATCTGACCCATAACATTTTATTCAGAAGCTGTCTGATGAAAAGATGATCAGAAAGTTCTGTTACTATTAGATGAGGTGGAAGAGACATGTTTATTTCATTTCATTTCATTATAGTTAATTTGCCTCATCATTCTTACAAAGAAGGTGCCAAGCAAATCAATTCAAGGAAAGGCTTATATAACAAAAAAATTTTAGGGTCTTCTCATAGTAAGTTCCTCACCATTTATCTTTACTGCTTATCTGATATCACCTCTTTGTGGATCACTCTGGTCTTGTCTAAAACCAAACCGAAAAGTAGAATGACATTCTGCAAAATAAGGGACTGGCACATCTTCTGTATATATGTATGTATGTATATCTATATCTGTATGTGTATATATATATATATATTCTTCACAGCATATTAACAGAAATGAGAAGACTTCTATTGATGGTCTGATGGATCTTGTCCTGGTTTGAGTGAGAACAGAACTAACTCTGTTTAGTGATTTTACTCTTCAGCTCAGTTCTTCTAACTCACTGCACTTTCTGAAGTTAGCAGCCTGTTTGCACAGACAGTGTCTGCTGCTGGCAGGGATAACACTTCATGTTGAGGGTTAGTAAGAAGTTTTGGTGTGCAGAGCAAGGCCACTGCTGGATCTTGTGTAGCACACTAGGGGGTGCAGAAGGTAAAAGGCAGCACCTGCAGGGAGGAGCAGACAGGGCAGGTGACCCCAAACTGACCAGTGAGGGATTCCATCCCCTATAGGTCATATTCAGTATAAAGCTGAGGGATCACGAGGGTCTCACCCCTCACTTTGCCCTCTTGGTCTGCTTTGCTCAGGTTCTCTTCCAGTTTCTTCCTCAGAGCATCTGAGAAGGACTCTGTTCTGTCTTCGATCCTGATCTGTGTGTTCCTGAATCCAGTACCAGAATGCAGCTCCTGAACACAGATCCCATCTGCTGCAGGGCCCAGTCTGGGACTCTCCCGGAGCCTGCTCCACAGCAGCAACAATGACAGGGATATATATACACAAAACCTCACCAATGGTAATTAATTTCATTTTCATTAAAGCTGTTCTAGTTTCCTTTTCTAATTGGCAAGTTTCTCTCCCTTATTCCCTTTCTCTTCCCCTCTGGGGAGGGAGAGCAGTTAACAGAAAGCATCTATTACAGGTCTAAGGGGCTGCCCTGACCCTAAACTCTGACAGACCTGAATAAAATTTCTCTCACAGCTATGAAGCTGTTACTCCACGACACCTTGTCAGAAGCATGCGTGTGTGGCAGCAATACACCAGTGTTTTAGACAGAAGTGAGCCTTCTGATCACCCCATGCTTACTGCACTTGCTTTGCATCAGAGTGGCTTCAGTGCACATAATCTGAGTTCCTGTCCAAAGCATTTAAACACAAAAATGTGTGTTGAATGTTCGCTAAGCGCTACAGGGCATTCAGTCCTAGGGATAACAGAATTCAACAGCAAAGATTGCAAAACAAAGTATAGATCTCAGATGAAAAGCACCAGGACTCCTGTGGCATCATGCTACATGCTAATGCAGGCACAGCTTGTTATGACTGTGGACCTGGGAATTCAGATGAAGGATTCCATCATCGCACAGGCTTATGTTTCCAGGTACCTAGCACACTTTACACAATACCTTGAAAACAGAAGATTGGAAAAAATAGTATTGAATAATTTTCAATTGTAAGGGACATACAATGATCACCCAAGCCCTACTGCCTTACCACTTAAGCGGTCAGTAAAGGTTATAGTATGTTAAGACCATTGTCCAATGACTTTGACAGGCCTAAGGCATTAACTACCTCTCTTTTGAGGATACTGAAGAACAAATATATAAGGACAGCAAAAAAACCCCAAACAAAAAACAACCAACCAAACATCAACAAAAAACAAAACCAACCAAAACAAACAAAAACACCAACAAAAAAAACTACACCAACAAACCAAAAACAACCCATGAACAAACCACATAGGAATTTTGTAAGAAGGTCATAAGAAACATGTATTTTTGTTAAGATAAATAATTTTTTTCTTTTCCTCCTACAAAAAGTATAGATTGTTGGTAGTGAGTATAGAGCACAGCGCAATTAGCGCTCCATCTTGACTGTTACACGTAACATGACAGCAAACTAGGAAGCTATGGTGGAAATTTCTGTAATTTAAAAAACATCTAACCAGTAATTATAACAGTCTATAGACAAACTGAGTAATAACCCAAGTGAATTCTGACAGGCCTCAATCTGGGGCCCAGTACAAGTAATTTTTTCTATAATGCAACAACACCACTTTTAAAAAGTGAGATGGCTCAGACCTCGGGGGAGGGGGGTGGTGGTGGAAGGCAACCCAGACAACAACAACAACAACAACAACAACAACAACAACAACAACAACAACAACAACATAACAAAAAGCAAGAGCAAAACCAAACAATCAAAAAAAAAAAAAAAAAAGAAAAAGAAAAAAACCCAACCAAACCTCCAAAAAAACAAAACAAAATTTGAGAATTACATCTTTTAACAAAATACCTTACATTAGAAGATGATACTACTAAGAAAAAAAAAAGGCAAATATTTTCCCAGTATAATTATCAGAAGTCTGATAAACAAAATTAAGAAACAAGTATTGCATGTGACAGAATTAATCTGCTATCACCTGAAGTACTGGGCCAAGTTTTACAGACACTGCTTTAAAAAAAAGTAGTCAACAAACTGAAAGAGATCCAGAGACCAACAAAAAAGGTGGTTAGAATACATGACTCATACGGAAACACTGAAAGTTGTGGTTTGGTTTGTTTTTCTTTGTGGATAAAAGAAGACTAGAAGGGATTCAGGATGTGTATCTCTAAGTTGTTAAAAAGACGTCAGTATTCAGTCATTCTGCATACCAAGTGAAAGTCAAGGAATACTTACCTGAAGTGGCAGCAAAGCAGTTCTGAACTAGACATTAGGCAAAATTCTTTATATATTACACTACACAAAATCACCAACATAGCTTATGTGCGCAATTCCTGTTACTTAAGAAGGTTTCTAAGACCAGGAAAAGAAAGTTTAGGAATGCCAGAAATATATTCGATTTTGCTTTAGATCAAGAAAAATCAATCAGGTTATTTCCTGACATTGTTTATACCCCAAGTTTCTAACATCCATGATTTATTTTCCTTGAATTTCTTCTAGGAAATCATTCAGGGTTGAAGTTGTTTCATTCCTGTGTTTCATCAGGAAATTTGAAGTTTAAAGGTGGTAACACCTGATTTCATGTCTTAGAAAAAAAGTGACTGATCAAATTTTTGCCTATATCATTCCATTCTCTCTTCTGTCTTATTTACTGATACTTCTAAGACTGAATTAGGGGGTTCATTCTTTTCTCACAGATTTGTTTCTTTGTGCTATCTCCTATCCCTGCAGTCAGTCTCCATGTCATTTCTGAAAGGTAGAGATCACAGTGCCTATTCTTTTTCTTAGTAACATGCTATTCTGCGTAAAAAAGATTTTGGATATACACATAACTTTCTGATTGAGTCTGCATCTTTGACTATTGTTCCTTCAGTATTATGAGCACCAATGGTATCCCTGATCCCTCTAATCAACTGCAGCTTAAAAAAAAAAAATTATATATAGGATCACAGAATGCCTTGAGTTGGAAGGGACCTCTAAAGGTCATCTCGTTCAACCCCCCTGCAGTAAGCAGGGACATCCTCAACTAGAACAGGTTTCTCAGAGCTTCATCAAGCCTCACCTTGAATGTCTCCAGGGATGTGGCTGACATCATCTCCCTAGGTAACCTGCTCCAGTGTTCTACCACCCACAGAGTAAAGAGATTCTTCCTAATGTCCAGTCTAAATCTACCCTAGTCTAGTTTAAAAACCACTGTTTCTCGTCCTACCACTACACGCCCTTGGAAACAGTCCCTCTTTCAGCTTTCTTGTAGGCCCCCCTTCAGGTACTGGAAGGCTGCTATAAGGTCTCCCCAAGGCCTTCTCTTCTCCAGGCTGGACAACCCCAACTCCCTCAGCCTGTCCTCACAGGAGAGCTGGTCCAGCCCTCTGATCATTTCTGGGGCCCTCCTCTGAACCTGCTCCATCAGATCCATGTCCTTCCTGTGTTGAGGGCTCCAGAGCTGGATGCAGTATTCCAGGTGAGGTCTCACCAGAGCAGAGTGGCAGAATCACCTCTCTCAATTTGCTGACTAATGAGAAGGTATAAAAACCTCCTCAGAAAAAAAACTAAAACAAAAACAAAAACATGAACTTACATAGATAACTGTCGTCTTTTTAAAAAGATTGTAACAAGAAATCCACTTTTTTTTTGTGTGACTTATGCATATTGCAAGACTACTTCCTGAAAACCAAAAGTCATTACCCACAATACTTAAATCATCCTTTGTTTCCTTTGCTGTGTGCACACAAAGGACATGGGATTTTTTTCAGAAAAATCTTGTCTGGCTAAATATGACACAAAATGTTACACAAGTTCCTGTACATTAAAATGAAGTTAATCAGACATTGGCAACTATTTCCCATTTAAAACAAGAAATTGAAAATTTTAGCTCAAAGATGAACACAGATTTTAGAAAAAAAACCAAACCTAAATAAACAAAAAGGTGGGTATTTTCCAGGAGTCTCCAGACTCTGCAGATAAGCTGAGTCTGAAGGGACCAATGTACAACTAGAAGTGTTTTCACGGATTGATTTTATGCTGAAGTGGATATAGTGATGTCAAGACCCAGTATTTTCCATAGCAACTGCAAGAGAAAAAAAAAAACAAAATGTGTCTTTCACTCAAAACTTCCACCTAGAATTAGCCATCCTGAAGACATACCCTGAGGACTTCTCTAAAGCTTCTTGGCTATCCCTGGCTTTCTCACAAATTTTAACAAGTGTGGAATGGTCAACATTCAACCCACCTGTCACATTCCACATTTACATCTTTTCCATTCATTTCTCCTCTGACTCATATCATAACTCTTAAAAATGTCCTATCCCCTTCAATCATGAGTTATTCAAGTCACCTAGCCTTTTGGTATTTTTCTGATACTCCTTTTTTCCAGCAAAACTCACGTATAGGTCTTGTCTTCTAGACCACTCCTTATCCTTCAATTGCTGTATTTCTTCAATTGTCCTCAGGTTCCTGAACTTCGCGCTCTCTTCCATATTCCTCCCCGCTGCTTGTCCACAAAGAATCAATGCAATCCTACAGGTATTCTTGAGATACTCTAACTTCCACATTCTTGGAACAACAAATGGGTTTTCACCACAGAATACCGCTTAAGAAGCTCTTCCTATTTTCTAGGAGAAAGAAGTATTGTCTTTTCTTAGGAGGTTTATTTCTTGCTATTAGTTCTTATTTACCAATGTAAATAACTATTTATCCAAATAGTTATGAGCCATGCTTATTTTCCACTACATCAAAACAGAGAGATAGCAAATATATTCGCATTCCTTACAAACAAATCCCATATAAGTGACACAAAATCACTGAAATGTTACAGTTCTGCACAAATGGAGATCAACCTCTGAAGCTAATTACACTTACATCAGTTTTCCCAAACCGCAATTGAAGTTGAGGACAAAATGCTAAGTTATAGATATGACTCAGTTCTTCACAAAAAGCTTTCCATAACAATACTTCAAGTAGATTTTTCAATACATAATCACTTGTGTACTGTACATCTCTAGTTTAGTCTCATTCCCAATGAAACACTGAATGTTAAATAAATAAGCATTTGAAATTAATTTGTAGATTACCACTGTTCTTCTGTTATACACTTTTTTTTGTTTCTGTGAAAAGTATAAGAATATACTATGTCTGAATTACAGATACTCACTTAAAAACATTAATACATCTTACTGAAAAATGTACCTAATATCTGGGGGGAAAGGAATGCTGTGAGAGAAGGAATTAAAACTACAGTGGAACTGAGCAACTATCATCTGTGTTATAACAGCATCTGAGCAAGGAAATTACTGGTTTAGGTCTTTCATAAACATTTATTCTAATTAAGGACAGTTTGTGCACTGAAAATGTCTTCATTCAAGAACCTTATCTCATGATGAACGAAAACCTGCATATCAGGGGTACCCAACTTTGCCAGTATCTAGATTTCGGAGGCTGTAACAGCCTGAATATGAATTAATTTTTAACAGTTACTCTAGAACTTTTCAAAATGTTACTCTAATTTCCTTTTCACAGTACTTTCTCCCACACGATCTTTTCCCCGATTCCTGCATGTGCAGTAGCAACAGAAATCTACAATCACTACTCAGATTTCAGAAAATGACTCTTCGAAGTATTGCGAACTATGCACATACAATATAATATTTTAACACTAAATTTAGCCTGCCTTAATAAAGGCCAGAGAGTTCAAGAGAAGCATTTTTACAGGAAACAGACTATGACAGAAGCTGATAATATTTTCAATACTGATACAAAGAACAAAAAAAAAAAAAACCCAACCATTAATATAATTCCTGTATGGAAAAAAAATCTTCTTGGATAAAGAAGCATCCCTGTCAAAACAAATCTACAGCACACTAGTAAAGGAACACACGCAGACAAGCATTTTAAGTTTTTTGGTCAGGATGCTGACACTGTGTACTATCAAAAGCCTCCAGATCATCACCAACGACACAGAAGGAAAATGAGTCCTCTGTAGGTTCTGTTTGTACACTACAACATTTCTTAGAACACAGCAATCCTAAACCAGCAACTAGGAATCAGATCCTGTAGCACCCTCTTATGCAGCTGTTTCATCACATTCTATATGTAGTGCAGGAACCATGCAAACACTCTGAAGTCTGCTGTTTCTTAAGTTCAAATCTTAGGGGAAAAAAGCCAGGAACACAAACCTCTACTGGAAATTCTCTACAAGCCATTTGTTTTTGCCAAGCCCCTCTTCCACCCACTTTCCTTCCACGCCCTCTAAATCTCCCTAATTTTCCTTTATTTTAAGTCTTCAGGCCCTTTCACATTTACTAAAGCTACCAGACTGACCTGGGAGCATGACTCAGCTGTAATTACATTAAATTCTAATATAAAGGCTCATGCATTTGACAAGGCAGCCTACCTTAAGCCCTGCCTCTCAAATACACGTGTACAGCAAGCTGTCAATCTGGAGTGTGGCTCAATAGTATATCTGGTGAACTCAACACAGTAATTCATATTTTTATGCTCTTGGTTTTGGAAAGCTACATTTAGTAAGTTGTAAAAAAGATCTCTTCCCTTATTTCTATATTGAGAAAGAATCCTAATTGGCCAGAACCAGTCATAAAAATTTAACCATGTTTCTGAAAACACGAGTGCCAAAGGGTAATGCATCGCTAATGGTTGCCAGTGGAATAAATAGCAGTCCTGACGTCAAAACTTTGTTACACTCCAATAACTGGCTCACTTGGGGTTTCAGGTACAGCAAGTTACATGTCAGTTTTAAATAAACTTATAAAAATAGAATACATGGAGAACGATATTGTCACTATGCAGCCCAAAACTACATGACTTATGTCTAATAAAATGTTAACTAAGGTGATAGAAAATACTATTTTTATACAGTCTACCTCATAATGTCCTCTTACTTGGATTTGATAGGGCAAAAATCCAAGGCAGATATTGTTTCTCTTTCATTTTTTCAAAACACATGGCCAAAACCAGAGTAAGCAATTTCAAGTGAAAGTCGCATTTTTTAAAAAACATTTATAGTACATTTACCTGAGAGTCTAGTAATATTCAAGTTGTAATTCAATGTTGTATGCATTGCAATACACCTTTGATTGTCTCTCTAATAAACATATTAAGTAGCAAGGGGCTTTCGCTTGCCTTTCATTTCCTTCTGTAGAGCAACTACTATTTAACAAAATACTTCCTTTGCATTTATTTTTGTAAAAGATAAAAATCATGGGCCACAACTGTACAACAGTTTACAGGTTGCAGCCATCCAGATGAAGGACAAAACTGTGGTACATGTGTGGAGCTTAACACTTGAACCATTCCACTCCTAGGCCTACATACAGAAGTTTAACTGTGCAAACTATGGTTGCACCCACAGGGAAGGGAACAGATAATGCTCTTAACGAGTAGGCACACAAAGCTAGAAAGACCGATAGGAGAGCAGGTTCCCCAAACTGTTATCCAGGGCCCCACGTAGATAAGACTACACCAGCCCAATCAAACACCAGCATTAACTATTACTAACCCTTTTCCTTTCTAAATCAAAGTCTGATCATATAATCTTGCCAAAATATAACCATAAATGATAACATTTTCCATTTAAGGACAGCTGAAAAGCTGAGGGACTTCCACAAAAAGAGGTCATAGTGTCCAAAAATGAGGATAGAAGAAATGTGCTGGTTTGCCAAAATTTTATGATCGTTTAATTTAGCCCATCCAGCACCTCACAGTTCCATAGATGGAATAGTGTGATAACAGTGTGAAATGCAGGTACAATGAGGATTTGGAAGAAGGCAAAATCATTAAACCCTCTACCCTGTCACCTGGGTACAAAAATGTATGTTATCCTGAATATTGCTAAGGAGGAGACTGCAGGTCCCCTAAGCCTTGCCCTGACAATTCTCCCTGGAGATGTGCTTTTCAAAAGCAGCCACCCAAAGAGAGTAAGCAGGCTGGTCCTTTTGAGAAAAAATTCCCCTGAGAGAGTGGCCCCCCTTCCCTTCAGCAGGCAGCTTGGCCAGAGCCTGTCAACTGTTCATGTAGTCTCTAATAAAGCTTTCCCTTGAATAGCCATTCTTGCTCATCTCAAATCATTTCTGTCTTGAGCACCTTTTTAAGTATTCCTGGGAGAACAGGCATTATTTCCATCTCAGAGATCAGAATGCGAGCCAAGTAATTTAAATATTCGTACCATGCTCTGCATATCTGCAAATATACACAAAAACCTTTGGCCACAATAACAAAAAAAAAATACTCAAGATGTTGCTCCAAGAAAACATGCAGCCAAACTAGCATCAGTTTGTAACCCCTGTGGAGTTCACCAATCTTTTCTTAAAAATTTTAAGAAACTGAGCTTTAGACTCAGCCTATGTGATTACTGAAAAACTAATTCAAATGACAGTAAATAATTAAAAAAAGTTATTACAGTGTTAGCATTTAACACCAGTTCCTTTCAAAAAGAAAAAGCATTAGGACTGTTGGTACCAATTTGAAGAAAAGTAGTAATGGGGAAAAATCAGCCAAAAGAAACCCTTACATATTACCATGAGTACCTAAGGTGTGGTAAAAAACAGCTTACTACGTATAATTCAGTGCTTTCATTGCTATCTACTCCATTTTAGTACTTGATCCTGAATGGAAGAAAACATAGACCTAGTTTTGTTTGCTTTGGTGGGTTTTTTTGGTTGTTGTTGTTTATTTTTGTTTGGTTTTTTTTTGTTTTGTTTGGGGTGGGGGTTTTTATTGTTGTTTTGTTTGGTTGGTTGGGGGGGGGGGGGAGGGGGGGGGGGGGTG
>JANHGN010008371.1:82867-108058 GCA_024605025.1 Megaceryle maxima
ATCCTGAGGTTGAAAACGAACATAAGAACACAAGAAACCATACTCTTTAGACAGAAACCTTTAATACAGTCATGGAACTAGCTGGTTGTGTTGCTCTTCTAGTTCTTTAATATTTAAAGATATAATACCTTCCTGCTGTAATGACAACCTTCATAGAGACTTATTAATAATAGGAAAAAAAAAGAAAAGTTATATATTGACTGATATCCACTTGAGTGAATGTTCTTGAGAAAAAGCCATAAAACAATATTTGATAAATTGAATAATCACTGCATTAAATATAAAAATGGAAGCTTAGGTTCTACATAAAATTCCAACAGAAAAAAAAACATTATTTGAATTGATTCTTTGTATTCCTTGCAATAACACAGATTTTTATAGCATTAAGCGCAACCAATAAAATAATACTGATTTTGACTTCTATATTTTTTCTTGGTTCATCAGCATCAATTTCACCACAGACTCCCACTGTTTATTGTCCTGGTCGATTTTAAGCCCTTAGGTGACTTGTTAGCAAATGATTTGGAAATAAAAAGTGACGCAGAAAGCTGTGTAAATTCTTATTAATCGTTAATTCACTCTACCTCCAAGCCACCTGCAGTACCTCTTAAAGTTGATTATGGGACAGAAAAGACGTCAGAAAGCCAAAACACTGAGAACATTCTGGTTCTAGTTAAAGGGTGCACATTTTTTCATATCTATCTCTACTGAAATTGTCATTCAAGCTTAAAATACCCCAAGTTTGATTATAGCACTTTAAAGCTGTGTTAACCCTGTAACAGGTGGTTCAGTTCTGCACACTTCTATTTCTCTATATTAAGTATCTTATTAACTATGAGAATTAAAAACAGAGATACATCCAATCCCTTTGAAAACAAGAAACTCCCCCAATTATACAAAGAGATTCAGTTCTTGATTATAGCCTTAGTAAAAGATAAAGGTCTTTGAGCCATGAAACCATTGCACAGAAGTAGTATAGAATTTTTAAAAGTTTTAAAAATTCAGTAGAATTTTGTTTTATTCATATTTCTTGCTACAATATATCTGCATTTATGATAAGCTAGTGTCTGAAACAAACAGCTATGAAAAAGGACATCAAATTCATGTCAAAAGACTACAACAGCTTCTTTTTCAGCTCAAATACAAAGCCAGCAATTAACTGTTTGGTTTTACTTAAGTCCTTTGAATATTCTGTACAACACTTGGAACAGTGGAGTCACAAAGGTCAAAATCAAATTAAAATGCAAATAATGTTTATTAATATGACAAGAGAAAAAAAAAAAAAAGATATAAATAAATCCTAACATCTATTTCTTCCTGATGCAGGTGTTGGAAGTGCCAACAAGGAAGGGAGTGCTGCTAGACAAGGGTGGCCTGGTCAGGGATGCAAAGGCGGGGGGCAGCCTCGGTAGTGATCACAACACAGTAGAGTGTAATAACATACAAGGAAGAAGCAAGGCGATAACTAAGACTGCAACCCTGGACTTCAGGAGGGCTTACTTTGTCCTCTTCAAAGACCTACTTGGAGGAATCCCTTGGGCTAAGGCTCTAGAAGGTAAGGGGGCCCAAGAGAGATGGTTGTTATTCAAACATTACTTCCTCCAAGCTCAAGACAGGTGCATTCCTCTGCCTCACTTCCATCCCTAATGGAGCATCTCATTCTAGAAATTGTATCTCAGCACATGGAAGAAAAGAAGGTTATCAACAGTAGCCAACATGGATTTACTAAAGGGAAGTCATGTCTGACTAATCTGATAGCCTTCTACGATGGTGTGACTGAATGGATAGATGCAGGGAGAGCAGTGGATGTTGTCTACCTTGACTTCAGCAAGGCTTTTGACACCGTCTCCCATAACATCCTTGTGGGTAAGCTCAGAAAGTATGGGTTAGAAGAGCAGATAAGTGAGATGGGTTGGGAACTGTCTGACCAATAGAGCTCAGAGGGTTGTGATCAGTGGTGCAGAGTCCAGCTGGTGACTAGCGGTGTTCCCCAGGGGTCAGTTCTGGGTCAACTTTTATTCAACATCTTCATCAATGACCTGAAGGGATGGAGTGTACACTTGGCAAGTTTGCTGATGATACTAAACTGGGAGGAGAGGCTGATACACTGGAAGGCTGTGCTGCCATCCAGTGAGATCTGGACAGACTGGAGAGCCAGGCAAAGGTAAACCTAATGAAGTTCAACAAGGGTAAGTGTAGTGTCCTACACCCAGGGAGGAACACCACCATGTACCAGTACAGTTTAGAGGTAGACCCGCTTGAAAGCAGCCCCATGGAGAGGAACCTTGGCATCCTGGTGGACAGTAAGTTCTCCATGGATGAAAGATGATGAAGGGACTGGAACATCTCTCGTGAGGAAAGGCTGAGAGCCCTGGGGCTGTTTAGCCTGTAAAGGAGAAGACTGAGAAGGGATCTTCCTAATGTTTACAAATATCTGAAGGTGTCAAGTAGAAAGGTCCAGTCTCTTTTCAGTGGTGCCCTGAGATAGGACAATAGGTAATGGTAGCAAGGTGAAACACAGGAAGTTCCACCTCAACATGAGGAAAAACTTCTCTGTGGGAGTGGCAGAGCCTGGAACAGGCTGCCCAGAGAGGTTGTGGAGTCTCCTTATCTAGAGACTTCCAAGACCAGCCTGGATCTGTTCCTGCGTGGCCAACCCTAGGTGTTCCTGCATTGGCACGGGGGTTGGACTCCATGATTTCCAGGTCTCTCCTAACCCCTACCATTCTATGTGATTGTGATTCTAAAATAACAATAATAATATTTTAAGTACAATGACTCAATCAGAAAAACACTCTGAACTCTAAATAACTTCTTTATATACTTGTGTATTTCATACTTGGTTAAGTGTGAAGCTCAGTACTGATACAAAAATGTGTTGACAAATATTTTGATTAAATTACCCGTTTTCCTTTTTACCAAACTTGAAGAAATAAAATTATCAAATACTATCAGGGGGTTTTGTTTGTTTGTTTTAGTTACTCAGTAAACATCTTTAGCTTAAATGCCAACAAGTCTTGACCTTGTGACAAGCACTTTTTTGTCCACATACTTATATCATCTCTACCTTTATATGAAATTGCTGGACTCTTCTACTCAAAAATTATAATCCCTATACCAATGAACTATAATTTTGCCTTTACTGCCTGATACAGGGAGAAGTATTTCAATACAGTTTATATCCTCTTGTTTTGCAGAGTGCCTCAATGCCTCCTATTGTAAATATGAACAAAAATAAGGTAAATATACAGCTATTGACAAATAGTAAGCTAGTATGCTAACTGTTGCTGAGAAATATGAAGCTACCATCTTAATAGGACAAAAAGATCTGGAGACAATTAGCTACCAAACATGAAAAAATTCATGTTAGAACCTATGTTCTTTTGTCTTCCTCCCTCTCACTGCAAAAAGCATCATAATTATTTACTTTTAAAAGTACAGACACTTGTTCTTTTAGGAAAAAAAAAAAAGCAAACTCACTCAAATTAAGCTGAGGGCAGAAATGTCCTCAGAAACACTGTGCATGGAAGAGCTATAACATGAAACTTTAAAGATGTTCTGAGCACTGTTATAGCACACTGACATAGATGAATTAAACAGAACAATATAATGGACATGTTTGAAACCACTGCTGGTTAAAATAACACTTGGCACTGAATTTCATAAGTAGAGGATCTCATTAATTCTTCTGTTTTTCAAATATCCTATAAACATGAAAAAATAGAATAAAAAGAAATTCTGTTTTCCCTAGAACTGAACAAAATAAATTCTATTTTCTGCACAACATATAACACACAGGTCTTGGTTCTGTCCCACTTTTTCTGTAAGCCTAGTGTAACTGTGAATGCAAAACCCACAAGCACCATCACACCTCAAAATTACTTTACAACTACAGTGAAACAGTAGGTAAATTGTATGAGGAATTTTATACTATTTATCCTTACTTTTGGGTGAAAACTTCTTACCCTACTCAGAGAATTACAAAAAAACATATTGTCTCCTCTGCTTAGGTTTTGCAAAGGTTTCTGATACTTAAAAGCTCTCAGTGATAGTGGTTGCCAGTTTTCAGCCACCTCTCTAACCTCTCCCTTGAAATGTATATTTCTACTGAGTGAATATAAAATTCTTCTGGATTCTCAGCAGCAATTCCCAAGTTAGAGGCTTCCCCAGAAAGCATGGCAAAGGATTCCCACCCACACATTGAATATCTAACAGACCCTGACCCATTTTCTCCTTATTAAAGCAGCACTATATATTTTAAAATTCAAAAATAATAAACACAGAGGCTAAATGAATGCAAGAATTGCAGCTGCAGCTACCCTCTCCACATTTTAGTTCTGACAAAAATGACTACTGAGAAGCAAAAAACCCTCATTTAAAATACAAACATCAAATGTATTTTTCCTTGGTGTTCTCATTCAGTGACTTATTACTCCAGCTGTCTTTTGGCTTAAGTACAAGGAGGACTTCATTTATTAGTTCTGAATATAGAAAACTCCCCAAATTTAGCTATACTTATTTTCTCTTCCAACCGTATCTTTGGGCATATTTCTGCAACTTGAGCTTCAATAGCCTTGTAACAGCAATTCAAGATAGAGGATGCTTAAAAAATGAAGCCTCATAAAGACTAACAACTGGAACCACATTTTTTTACTAAAATAATTAATGTTACCTAACCAATATAAGCAATAGTAATTAACACTGCATATTTAGAATCGAAGCTTTTTATGGTAGGATGGACTACTGCAAACACTACTGCCAGGCTCAAGATATGTCATCTAGTTGATATGCTGGAATTCATTAACATCTCCAATTAAACAGGTACAATACTCCGTTTTAAACCAGAAACCAAATGGCAACAGAAAATTCAATTGATGTATGACTTTCCATTTGCCCATTACAGTCACCATTTCACATAGTGGGAATCAGACTTTACTGGCTATGGTTGCATAAGAGCCTTTCCCCCCCCGCCCCTTGTGCCATCACCTCCAAAGGAATTGAAGCACTTTAATTCAAATAACCTCTTCTGAAGCAGCCATGTTAAGCAGAAGAGGTGAAACAAAGCCTAGAACAGAAAAACAATGAAGTTTATACTTCTGTGCTGCAGTTCTTCAATTAATTACAGAAGGGACAGTCCTACTTGTCTCTCAGCTTGCGACTGCATACTGCCACTGCCATTTTTAAGACTGCACAATTATTTCTGTAGCTCCCTGGTGAACCAGGAAAACAATTTTATCTGAGAGCAGAGATGACCCAAGTAAAGATACCAACTGGATGAATTCCCTGAGCTTTTGATATCAGCACAAATTTGAATTAAATTGATACAATAATGCTAAAATATTTTTTTAACACAAGGCATAAAACAGACAACAAAAAACAGTAGATCAACCATCTTTTAATGACTACCACAAGAAAAAAATTCCAGTTACAAAAGAAAGCTTCATAACTCTATACTTAACACTTTATACATAAATACTTTATATACTTAAAACTGGTTTGTAAGCAAATCCTAGCTTTACTTGTTATTTATAAAAGATATACCTTCTCTTTAATTTAACAATGGTTTATGCAGCTGAATTCCCAGGGAAAGCAGATGAATAATAAGGTAAAAGAATGTTCATGGACACATGCTTAACTTTCAACAGAAACTATAATGAAAAAAGATATCTTTACCTTGTGAAAAAGCATCCCCCTGTTCTTTCCAATAGAAAAGATGGGAGATGAGGGAAAACATCAAAACAAATAAGAATGCTATTCTGTATCTTATATATTCAAGTGGCATGCAGTCATCTTTGTGCGATTAAGAGTTTTCACTAACAACACTTAAGAATCCACTTCATTCTAATAACTTGCACCTCTAAAGGTGGGCACCACCACATCTGTAGTTTAAGTAACCAAGCTGATACAACTTTACAAATGAATATAGGAACTAGGAGACCTCCTTTGTTTATAAAGCTGTATCAACTGTAATACTATATTGATTAAAGCTCATCTTTTCACAAGCATAGAGATTTAACACTGTCATTCATTGGCAGAGCAACATCCAACACTTCTAAAATCACTTCATGGTTTGGAAAAATAAATTTTATTCACACCCAGCTTTGCATAGGATACTTTATGGATAAACATATATAGAGTCAGAGGACATATATAGAGTCATTGTCTTATGCTGGGTGAATGTTTCTGAAAATTATTATTACATATAAGATTAGCTCTAATTTGGAGTACAGTTTTTTTCTATGACACCAAAACCAGAAGACTACAACTCCCATGACATCCGGCAAAAAGTGTTTGTAGGCTTAGCTGAAAAGAAAATGGAGTTCCCTTGCCAATATTCTCTACACTATTCTTTTTAAAAAAAAAAAAAAAAAAAAAAATTCTCTGGAGACTTAACAGTCAAGAGAGGAATTCCACATATTTGTAAGTATACACTGCATGTCACTTCAGCCCACAAACCTGAAAATTTAGAGAAAAATATTTAACTGGTCTTACAGAGTAGGATGACTAGATGCTGAGCTATGCCATCTTGTCACATTTTTCCAGCTTACATTTTTCCAGCTGGGCCTCTGACAATGGTACTTGAAGGAAGCAATGCACAGTTTAGCTTTTTCTTTCAGAAAAGGTGAAAAATACCTTCTGCATTGCTTGAATAGTAATGCTGTCTTAGGACTTATTATGGGGAGAAAGGACCAAACCGTCAGGTGTTTTTTTTATCCAGCTCTTCCAGTTTTCTTCTTATTAGAAAGATTCCCCCCCCATCACTTAAAAGTTCTTTTGAAATAAATGCTATAACAGTTTCAACCTGACAGTAAGTGGCCTTACCTGCCTACTTTTCCTAAATTTCCTAAGTGTTAATTATTTCATATTACTTAATTTTCTGTTTATATGTTTTTACTGTCTTGTCAAATTTAAACAACAGCACTTCCCAAAAAGCTCCTATTCAACTCTACATACTGCACTTTTGCATGAATGTACTGATGCTCTGACTGGGCTGTTTCTTGAACAAAATAAAGGAGCAAGAACTTTGTATAACTAAAAAAACCCTAAAATTTTGCATTTAGCAATTATTCAGACTCAACACCCTATTTAAAAAGAAAATTGAAGCATGAGCTTTACACAGAAATAGCTTATTAAATTGTTTAGTAGTTTCTGAAGCACAGTACATGAATCTTTTTTAAAATAAAAATTTAAATGCATACTCAAAATTAACAGAGTATAGAATATGGATTTAGATTCAAAAAAACTCAGAAGAATTTGCATGCCAATACTCACAAGTAAGTTGAGCTGGATCTTCTACTTGATGAGGTACATACAACATATAATGCTATTCTAAAATAAGCCATTAAAAACAGTATATTAAAACTGTTAAAAATAATATTAACTTGTTTACACAACATCAAACATATATTCACTATATTTAAGATAGGAGAAGACAACTTACGGGTAGGATTCTGAAAGCTGCTGAGCTATTTTATATGCTGTGGGGTCCCTGTCTAGCGCGTATATTGTGACATCCCTGGCTTTCTCTAGGAGAGCTGTAGTATGACCTCCGGCTCCAAACGTCATATCAAGGAAACGCTGTTGAGTGAAAAAGACAACACCTTTACCTTAGAACGGTGACAAACAAATTGTTGATTGAAAACTTACTTTGCTAATCTCTCCCATACACTGTTGGAAAACATACCATTCCATATAGTCATGGTGCCTTTTTGGAAATATTTTCATATTTCATTCACAATTTCAATCACTTGAAAGTAATCTTTTTAGGGGTTGTGACCTCATCCCTTGCAATCCCTCCAGAACAAAATGAAAGCCATTTGGGACCATCAACCTCTTCCCTTTTCCTTACATTCTGAGTTTAGAGGAAGTGCACACCGTCTGACTGCTTCGGTTTGGGCTGGCTCAATTTAATGGCTACAAAGATACAAAGGACATGGGACTACAGGAAGTAATCAGCACTATTTGCGTTGTAAGAATGTGTCTAAAAGGAAGACTAATGTATTGTACATCAATAAAAAAAAGACACAATCTTAGTTTCATACCACAAATCAAAGTGTGATGGCAGCACAAGCACATATATATCCTGATGGGGACTAGCATAACTAGCACAGAAAGTTTAAGTTAAGACACACTACCTGTGCCAGGACACAGTTATGCATTTAGGTAACTATATGATGAAGCCCAGTCCTGCTCTATCCTAACATGTTATTTACATGCAGAATAGCATAGAAAAACCCGCCTTAACTGCAATTTCATTTCATCCACTTTTGATTAGAAGTTATTCTGAGGAATTTCTGAGGAATACTTACTGCCCATGAACATATACCAGATCTGGCAAACTAAAACTGGAAGTTTTTTAGGAAAATGCATCATCCTGCCCAGTCTTCTGGACTAAAACTGATGACACATCCAAAGATCTTCGAATGTGCTCTGAATAAAATATACATAGGTATGGATTCTGCACAAGTTGAGTAAAATTGGGCACAAATTCTTATAGCAAGTGTTATAGCAAGCAACTCAGAGTTCAGAGTAAATAAATGAAAATTTCACATTCCTACCATCAAGCACTTCACAAAAACACACACAGAAAACACACACACAAAAAAACCCACCAAAACCAACCAAACAAAACCCAAACAAACAAACAAAAAAAGCTTTTTATCTCATACATAAGGGTAATGAAGTCATCAAATTTCACCCAGAGATAAGGTGACTTTAAAAGTCTGGTTAACACCCACCCACAACACAGAGAATGTCTGGAGCAAATGGTTTGTCTGCAAAGCAGAAAGAACGAGCAACTGATATGCAGAAGGTGCCAACAGGAAAAAGGCAGGAAGAAGCAGAAGGGCAGCTGAGATATGACTCTGGCAAGGAGAACAGTGCTCTCCTGACAGCTCTGAAGTTTCTGTAAGATCAATCTAGAGGTTTCCATAATCAGAATCTATTTGACCAACTGGCTCACCAACAGGCTTTGCTCCTGAGACTTCCCTAGGAAACAATGACTTGGGACAGTCAGCCACCTTGAACCAAGGCAGACTAGGCTACATGATTCCAGTAATGGGATAAATACAAGAAAATAAGGTAGAACTTAATGCTGTTTAAGTGGGTTTTTTTCATCTGAAAAATAGCAGTACTGTTTCTTGAAGCTGCCCCATGTGCCATCCTCCTTTGGCCTGACAACACTTGTATTTAAATGCTTGAAAGTCAAGAACTATTTTGTTGACAGAAATAACTGGCTCTTCACTTAGCAACAGAGAGGTTGCATGACTGCAATTCCACTTGGAAAATATTTCCTTTTCAAATTATTAAGAAAGTATCTACAATTCTATACTCTAGAGAAAACATACTGGAGTTCAGAAAAAGAGAGATTTTTATTGTTTTAGGACAGTGTATTTAAACTGAAGTAGAAATGCAACTGAACAGTATCTAGTTTCTGCATCTCTGAATTCCCATAACTATTTCCTCTCTGTTGATTTAACTGACCTCTCTTGACTGGGGGAAAAATCAATCCATGCAAGCTAACTAAAAGAGCAAATTCCCCATATCCTTCAACATGAATACCTGGTTGGTTTGGGGTGGATTTTCCCATTTCTCCAATTATTTTATGTAAAATATTTTTTTAAGACCACAGTTTTATTAATAACAATTAATGTGAACTAAACTAATTTTCACAAGTTACACATCCCCAAAATAAGCACCTTTTAAGGAAAATTTTGTAGCTTCTCTCTTGAAAGAATTAAGATTCAATGACAAATTCCCTTCAGATAAAAACAGAAATTCAAAGTCAAGGAAAAAAGATCCAAACATTTTTCCAGAAACAGTTTTTAGAAAATATAAAGGCTTTGTAATGGAAATCTCATAATAATTAAACTGAGTATTTATGAGACTAATAATACAACTTTACTGTGGCTTAAAGTAAGTGAAAATTATGATAATTAAAGATCTTCAGGTTGTCATGATTTAATTTCTTTGTGCTATACCATCATGCTTCCTAAGCCTATGAGCTGGAAGTTCTTTCCTGTAATGTTTTACAAAGTTCATGGAGAAAAAAAGAATTTAGTTTGATCATTGTCCAAGACTAAATTACATCATTACATCTTTCATACAAAGAAATAAAGAACCCACATAGAATTATGGTGTTAACCAGTATGTATAAGACACAATTATGTTATATAGGATATAATATCCATACTAGATAAATAATCCCACAATCTATTTCAGCATTCTGATTTATCTTCTGCCATAATGAAAACAGAAGTATATTCAGTGAAACCATTTCATAAGCACAAACCTGAAACAGTCAGATAAATATGGGTAGTTTTTTAAAACATTACTAAACATAAGAATTTTGCTAAGTTTTAAAAATAGTTACCTATATTAAAAATTCCAAGCTACTGAAAACACTTATTTTCCTATATAATTCTCACACTACCATTCCTGATCAGATTCACAGAGCTTCTGTTATGACAGAGGGTTCCTTCAGTATGGGATTTATTTTGGCAAGTACAGTAACTATCCTTGTAAATATCCAGTACTGGCTATTAAGATATTTAACCGATTAACAAAATTTGTATTACCACTCTTTTATATAAAATTATTAAACTGTATTTATTAATTCTGCATTTAGCTTAGAAAAAATTACCATGAATTCTAGAAAATATACATATTGTCTAAAATTACTCTTAAAATTTCCAAGGAATCTCATATTCTTTGATTTCTGCTCATTACTTCCATGTAATCCTTACAAGAAATAAGGTACATAAGCAGAAAACCGACCTTTTATCTTCTGTTTCTCTACAAAAATGTGAAGAAACAGCAGAAATTTGAAATCAGCTTTTTATTTCTTGCATAAGATTAACTCACTCTGAATGCACTCAAAAAAAAAACAAAACTTTGATTTTAACTACAGAAAGGTTTTGTTCTTCTGCAGTTAGTTTGGGATTTTGGCTCTGCTACTATCTTTCTTTGTAATCTTGGGCAAGTCACCGAGGGAGGCCCATAACAGGGAATCCTCAGAGGATCTCCACATGGAAAGCTGGGCCTCCACAGGCCACCCAAGTCCACCACACCACTTCTGGGAACACTTTTCCCAGCAGCAGTGAGCTATTAGGGTGGCTCACCCATATTGTGGCTGTCGACACAGATGCTTCCACTCCAGGTGGCACTGCCACTTTGCTGACCTCATTCAGCAATAAGCCAAAAAAAAAAAAAAAAAAAAAAATCATTTACTACCTTTGGCCAAAGTGGTTTCCTCCTGATTAAACAAGGGAGAGGTGAGCATCAGAAGCACAGCACCCAACAAGAGCACAGAGCCACAGAGTGGAGAAGAGAGCAAACCAGTGCAGTACTGATTTAAATCAGCTACAGAACCACACTACTAGATTAAACTGCTGATAAAGGTTAAGTTTGGTCTAATACTTGCCACTGAAGCAGCTGAAATGCTGGAGCACAATGATTTTTCCGAGCTTTGCTCTGCAAGAGCAGGAAGATCAGCAATTCCTTAAACTGAGAAAAGCCCAAACCCTCAGAACTCTGCTATTTGCGCAACTAAAGAGTTGCCCTCCAGGGTGGGATACAATGATAATGTTGAGAAGCATTTATGTGTTAAAGGAAAAAAATATTCTACCTCTTCCCTGTCAAGTTCAACAGTTCATTTTCAAAACAGATGCAACATGATAGTGAGCTCCATCCCAGCTTGCCTGCTTATTAACTCTTCAAGAAGGTCATTCCTTAACCCAGAAATGCACTTTGGGACCAAGTCAGTCACTCAGTGTCCTGCAGATCCCTCAGTACTGACACAGTAAGTAAGCATCCCTGTTTGCCTGTCCTGAGGGGAACCTGTCCTCAGAAAGTAACAATTGTTGGTCAAAAACACTAGTCCTAGACATAGGAAGAGTTACAAACGTATATGATGGAAACTGTATGTTGAAGCTTCTTTATGTTACAAGCCTACAGGTTCCACTGAGAACCATGTAGGCATAACATACCTGAAGAGCAGAGGTCAGCACAGCCCACAGAGCTGTGTTGTTTGCATTCCCTGCCAGCAAACAGGTTAGAAATCCCCCATAAACCGAAGTTTCACATTGCCAAAAATGCTTTACAGAGCACCAAGCTCAACCATATTTCCTGCAGATTCTTCCTGATATTTTAAGCATCTCTGAGATACAGATTCTTATATTACAAGGGACAGGACCACTGCCTGACTACAACAGCAGCCGGTCAGAGTCTGTCAAGTTCTCCAAAGCCAGGATTTCTGCTACTGCTACTGCCACAGAGCAAGTGTTTGGAGTGGCTACTGCAGCTCAGGTTGAAAAAGCAACTTCCACCTGAAAGCAGCAGTCTGTCCCCACCTTCTAACCTCTGACAGCTCCAAGGTCACCAAACCTAGTCCCAAGATCTCATGGCTGAGGCAGCAAAATTCAGTCTTGCCAGTGCAGTGGAGAAGTCTTGCTCCAGCTCTGACCCCACTACTCTTAGTTCTTCCTCTTCTTATATGTGGTTCTCTACAGGGTGTGCGGAGCGAGGAACAAAGCCCCCAGGTCTGAGCACATACCTATCTGTGTTTGCCCAGTCATGGAAGAGACAATTGCAAAATGGAAAGGATATGGGGGAGAAACAGGCCCTGAAAAATTATCTGCGTCTTCAAAATCCTTTAATCCTCCAGGGCTGCAAACTCCAAAATGTCAAGTCTGATCTGTACAGTCATACAGGAAATAATGAGTACAAACTACTACCTACTTCCTACAAAGCAAAAAAAAAGCAGCAATAATCACACTGTTTGATTCCATGATCTGATTCCCGTGTTACCTTATTTTCCAGAGACTCTAACTTTGCGTACCACAACATGCCTGTCAAGATGTGGATTTACAGGTTACACTGTAGTAGAACCTGCTGGTTTTCAGCTACAATCGACATTTGCTTGTCGGTACATGCCTCCCAGAGTTGCAGTCCAGATTAGGAAACATTTGTTTATGCCCCAAAATCCCCAACATATTTTTCCAGCTCTGTTCCCAGTGCCGAGCTCCATGCCACTCCAGCTCTCCAGTAGTCAGCTCTCACACTGCTTCCTGGTATAAAATTGATTAGAAGCAGCATGAAATGTCATCAAGCTGACCCTTGGGAGGCTGGGTCCAAAAATAACAGATGGGAAAAGTGGCCTTTTGATTAAACTTTCAATTGCCAAAAACTGTACGTTTCCCCTCACCGTGCATGTGCGCACATGTTGTAACTCAAGAGAAGTTTACAGGAGCTGCAGACACAACAGCAAATTTAGTAGAGACCTATTCTTAACAACATTAGTGTTGCTGAAGTCAGCAGGACTCTTGCCATCAGCTTCAGCGGTGGCAGGAAAGGGGTCCTTTGTTCCACTTTTTATTTCACATCTCTTCCTGGTGTCACTCAGTTGATACCAGAGAGAGGATGCGAAAGTAATGAAGAGCAGGCCCAGTCTGGCTGTTTCTGACAGAAGAGCTGTGAGGGGTGCTGCTGGTAGCTTCTGAGGAAAACAATGCACATTTTCAGGCGTTCTGGGAAGTCCATGCCAGTGTGTTTTTTGAGTGGTGTTGGGTAAGTGTAGTTTGTACCTTTCCAAGTAGGTGTGACTGTCCAAAAAAACCAACCAAACCAAACACCAAAACCCGCTTCTGGTAGGGTCCTGAGAGAAACAGGTCCCACAGCAAAGAGACAAATGAGCCACAAAGGTTTTCGGTGGGAAGAAAAATGACAAAGAAACACATTGTCATGCACACCTATATTGATATGAACCTCTGATAATACAAATCCAACTTACATATTCATATATTTATATGCCTGACTGTTCCCATTTCAAAGAGCCTTATTACCTAAATTGCTGCAGAATAGCCAGATGCAAAGGAATGAGGGAAGGATGGAACAGCAGACTTTCGAACCTGAATTTCCAGACCTCGGTAGCTTTGCTACATTCTTGTTTGCATAGGTTTTTTGCTCCATCCCAGAAGCGCCAGCTTACATCGAGCCACTAGTACATACAGCATCTATACTAGAGATAGGTAACAAAACAGCTCGACTAGAGATTGAAATACAAACGTTTATGTCTTCAGGTCCCACATTTAGATCTCATCCCTCATCCAGGCAAAACTGGTGATGTTTAGTGACAGGCCAGGAGCTGCTGCCATTTTGAGAACATCATAACACCAAAATTTGTCACAGCTTTCTTGGACAGTTCAGTGCAGTTCAAGACCAGAACCTGCCTGTTTGGGTTTCTGTCTGGGCCCCAGCAGGATCCCATCTTTACTTTTTTTGCATGTCAACAGAGCCACAATCAGTCTAGAATGAGTTTGGATGCCTATAGATGAATTATCATAGTCAGGCATTATAACAAATAATGACCACCATGAGTCTGAAAATAGGGCTTGAAATGAGCCAGCACAAGCTACCCTGATGTACAATACATATTCATCATTACACCTCTGACACTTCTCTTTTCAGAACCTGTTCTGTCTCAACCCCAGCTCTAGTTCCTCAAAAATCTGAGGGGGGCAGCTCCATTATTAAACTATCACTTTCTCCACACTCTTTTTCTCTCTCCTTTCATATCATCTTCGACCACTGAGTTTGCAATGTATGTAATAAATTGAAAAAATAAGATCCAAAGGACTCCTCTAGTAATTCTCAAGAATTACCAAGTCCATTATTGAGAGGATATTGGGGAAGTGATGGAAAGAAAGAATAGAATAAAAAAAAAAAAACAACCACACATGTGCATGGCTGAGCACATCTCTGTTGAGCAGGGAGTCAGGATTGAGTCAGTGAAATGCACCTATGTGGAGCCTGCACACCCACAGCGATTTAAGGTAATACTTTGGTCAGCAGGTGAAGACCCCAGGTACACAGCAGTTTAAGACCAGATTTGAGAGGCAGAAATTGGAATCACATTCTAGGGCCGTTGTTTAACATTCTACGTATGTGAGGTAGAGAACGAAAGAATAAGAATTATCTTAAAATCCCTGCTAAATCATGCCCCGCTTTCTCAAGGCAACCTCAAGCTTTAGTAGTTCAGACAGATTCTCTAGCTGACAATTAATATTAATGGGTAGATTTCACAATGTGGCATTATCACACTGTGAGATGGGTGGGCATACCATCTGGGTTTTGGCAGGTATTAGATGTAATCAAAGGGATTACTTGGCTCAGGGAGAAATAGAAAACCTTGGGTTTGTTTAGGCTTTTTCTTCTTTTGTTTGGCTGCAGCTCTAGGTATACTTAACTATTTCCCCCTTGTCCTTTGTTTCTTGTGATGAGTGTTTCTGAGTTTACATGGGAAATGAGAGAGGGACACCCAACATATTCTATTAGTGGGAGTCCGGACCAATTTACCCGAGAGCTTCTCTTTCTCATGCATTGTTGTTTTGTGATCGATTGTCAGCTCGTTTAGGGGTCCGCTGCTGCATTTTAGAAGGTTAGGCTGCGAATTTAAACAGTGAAGGAATTAAAGGCCAAGTATGCTTAGATAATCAACCAATCGGACCTTTTTCAAGATACAAGCTGAGGAAATCAGGTGTGTGAACAGATGCACACGATAAGAAATAGACTTTGTCCTCTTCTTCCCACAAAGCAAACAGTAAGAGCCAACTTTCCGGGGGGTGGAGGAAATTCCCCTCCCTCCCTTTTTTTTTCCTCCCAACCCAGCCACAACAAGCCCCCGAGCATCAGCAACACTAAAGGGAAGAAGTAAAGTTTTAAACTTTGGGAAAGGTATTGATTTGGCAGCCTTTCTTCTCTCCTGTCTGTGCTCCAGCTGATTGTAACTAAGTAATCCTCATCAATCTGTGGTAATGCAGGACCATGTTTATTGCTGTAGTAGTTAAGTTGTTAATTTTACACTAAACGGTTGTTATGATGATGAATGAGTAGCTCGGGCTGCCACACAGGGGACTTCAGCCCATACAACCAAGAAAAAGGAGATCGCAAAGTGAAAAGCCACTCGATAAGTTTTTGCAGGACCTTAACAAAAAAAAAAAAAAAAAAAAAAAAAAGGAGGGAAAAAAAAAAAAAGAAGCTGATGTTCAGGTTTGTATTTGAATTTGGGTGCTGTAGGGTAAAAGGTGCTGCCTAAGTGTAACTGCAATTCTTTTACATACCGTCTGGGATCAAAGAGGGAAATAAATGTATAACGATTTCCCGCCCCGGCCCACTCCGGCCTGGCAAAGCAACTGATGGGATACTGCCCAAAAGCATCACGCTCATTTACTCTTGAAAAATAATAATAATTAAAAAAAATCCGTCCCTCTCGGGAGTTTTCCTCCGGCTTGAAGGTTCAATAAAGCAAGCAGCGAGCTGCAAACACGCTGGCCATGAATCAGCGGGAAGCCTCCGCCACCGGCGGCTATTCTCCCCGGCCAGAGCCGCCCCTCCCGCTCCCTGCCAGACCCTCTCTCGCCCGCGGCGTCCCCGCCGGGCGCCGGGCCCCAGCCCGGGGCGGTGCCGGCCGGCGGCGGCGCGGCCCTTTTGTCCCGTCGCGGCGGCGTCCGCGGGGTGGCGGCGCCCCCGTGCGGTCCCGGTGCGGCACTGCCGGCCCCGGCGCGGCGGAGAGCGGCGGCTGCTTCAGCGTTGCGGGAGTCCCACCGCGGGACGGGGTAGAAGCGGCACCTGACTGACAGCTGGTCACCTGAGCAGTGGGCACTTAACTGTCGGGCCACCATCTGTGAAGCTGCCGTAGGAGAATAGGCCGAGAGGAGTCAAACCTTGAGAAGAGAAGGGGTAGGGGAGGCCTTGGCACCGTGTTCCAGGACTGAAAGGGTGGCTACAAAGATGGATACTCCCTTTTTACAAGGAGTCACGTTAGAAACCATGAGGGCTGAAAGAGTCTTGGAAAAGGAATGAGATTGACAGCCCAGCACTGCACGCAGGTGGACCAACCCTCTTTCCCCAAACACAGCACACTTGGATGGAGACATCTCACTCAGAATCTGCCTACAAGGAAGATGCCCATGAAAACACTCAAGGGGCTCTGCATAGCGTCCATGCAACAATTTCTATGCCATCTACATTTATCCCAACAGTCCTCACATGTCAGTGTGTAGGAGGCACTGCATGTGTTGTGTGGGACTATTGAAGTTACCAGTGCACTCTCCTAGACCAGGTTATAAGATTAGTAGACCAAAAAATAATTAGGATTGTCACAAGTTCTGTTATTTTCTTGCATCTCTCAAATCTGATGATGGGTATGAATGTACAATTTTCCCAGCTCTTATCACTCAGGCAGGTCAGGTGGCATTGCATTTCCATTCTGTGTCAGTGCCCAGATCAAGTGAAAGGAATGAAATGTGGCAATTTAAGCTGAGGCATCCAGGGGAAATAATGAGAGAATCAACGAGCTAGACATCCCTTGTGAGGGTTTAAGGACCAGCTCCCCACTGGGGAAATTAGAAACCAAAGTCAGAACTTGAACATTAGAAGTTTATCAGGATTTTCTCCCTCCCCATTCTCCTCTCATTTCTTCCTTGTGTGCCTCCCCTAGTCATTTACCAAAAATCTGTGAGAGGAGAGGCTCCACCAGGCCCCAGAAGAGGCACAGAAGACTACAGACACCTTTCTGGGTCAGAAACAAGTGTGTTAGTGGGACAGTAGAGGATCCACATTCAAGAAGGAAGAAACAGAACCTCTTCTCCAGGGCTAGAAGAGAGTCTTAATCTGGGCTTTTACAGACCAAGTTAACAGCCAGACATGGCAATGGTTAAAGGTGTAATCAGATAGTCTTATTATCTTCCATCCCCTCAGATGGGAAAAATATACCAAACAGACCTTTTGAGCCCAATAAAAGCCATAACTGAAGGGCTCAGGTTCAAGAAAGACTTCAGCTACCATAGAAGATTATTTTGATAAGTTATGTCTCAAAGCCAATAGACAATAAAAACCTATCAGTATCTCTAACTGTAGAATTCCATTCCCATTTTACCTGAATGATGGTGCTTTTTCCCTGCCATGACAGGACATCCATCACTTAAATTCAACATCTACAGGAGTCCCCCAGTTAGGAGGTGTCCTGTAGCAGTAAGTAGCTTTATTACCAGTAAGCTGTTCCTCAGTTCCAGTGTTCAGACCCCAAGAAAGTAGCTCAAACCCCTGAGAGTCAGAAGGGGACAGAAAACAAGATTTCAGCTTGCTCTGACCCTGGCCCAACTCCAGACAGCACTAGACTTGCTAAGTAAAGCTCCACAGGCTTTTCAGAGAGACCAGAGCTGGGTAGCTCAGAGTGATAATGGTTCAAAATTACACTTCAACATGGACATGTGTCCTAAAGGCTGAATTATCTGTATGAAAGCAAGATGTTGGTGAGTCTCATAACGTGAGAGTCCTCAAGAACCACTCTCATGTTAGGATGTTCATCTTCATTTCCCTATCACACAAAGAAAGCAACATGTGAAGCACGCTGGCACATTTAACTAGGTAATTGTGAGAACCTTTGGTCATGACACTCATCCTAGTTTTCCATAGTCATTAGCATCTCCAGACTTTCAACCTAGTAAGACAATTTTCCCTCTCAAACCACTTTGCAACTCCAGCTCCAAGGGACTTATTACTTGAATGCTCCAAGGGCTGAGAGACTCTGTAAGCCATGTCTATGGCTATTGTATACTTTCCATAACTATAGCAAACACTAGTTAAGCATATAACGAAAAGCATCACCATGGTATTCCTTTCCAGGTGCTGCCAGTCAGCCCTGCACCATGACATAATCATGGTAGACAGGACTCTCATGAAAGCAAACACCAAAAAAAAATTATGAATGGCTCAAAGCTCAACATCCCCTCGCTAATGCTTTGCACACCCAGCTAGTATCCATGCTGAGTAGGTGAGAGGCATCCAACTGGGATTTAAAGTTGTCACAGATGAAAAGGATCATCACAAGTACCAGATGAGTAAAGTACTCCATTAGTGTTCTCCTACTCCTTACATTCCACACCACTGTCCAGGCACTGCTCCTACACATTATACGGGACGATTGCAAATTTCTCTGACACACACCAACTATGATATTATCCATGCAATGTTTGTGAAGATGGCCTCTTTCTAGTGCAATCAACCAGTTCAAAGCAATACCTACTTTAAATACATGTCCTATTTACAGGTTTAAAACTTTAAGGGTATATGGAAGATCACCAAGTGTCATTTAAAAAACAAACAAACAAACAAAACCAAACCCCAAACCAGAAACAAAAAAAGCCCCACAAAACAACAACAAAAAAACCCCCACACACCAACACCCCCCCCCCCACCCAAAAAAAACACACCAAACAAAAACCAAAAAAAAAACAAAACAAACAAAAAAAACAAACCCAAACAAAAAAAAAAAAAAACACAAAAAACAAAACAACCAAACAGCAACAAACAAAAAAACCACCCACACATAAAACACCACCAGAACTGTGGATTACAAACAGCAGATTATCTCATAGACTCTTGGAATTTACATGAAGCGACAGAGTATGCCATTCTCTAGCAAAACAGCAAGAAACACCATGCTTATGCTGTTTCAGACACTTAATTCTTCCTGGAACTCCCCTGTTGCCCTCAGAACACTTTGCAGTTGGCAACACTATCAGGCCCTGCCATACGGTCACCTGCCTGATTCCACCTGCCAGCTTTATCTCAGAGCAGGAGAAGACATGTGACAGGCAACCTTTGCACTCTTGTTCCCTGGTTAGGAATAAGGCCTCATCCCATCGGGTGCTGAGCAAAAAACTGCCACAAATTACTTGTGATCCTCTGTGTTCCTAAGGCAGTGGCCAATATTTACTTCCTGTTGTGATTAGCTGCAGTTGGACTGGTGAAAACAGACAAGCACATCAGCACCCCTTAAAATTAATGCGTAATAAAGTAAATTAATTCTAGCTCTTCCTTATCAACATGACTGTACGGGTTCAATGCACACTGTTGCTATCTTCTCTAAGAGGAAAGCAGCTTCTATGCCACGTAAGGCCTCAGGGTACCCTAAACTGCAAGAGGACACACAGAGAGCCCTGCACAGTGATGGTCTTGGAATATATTTAATCATACAGCACTGGTGTTATTGTAAGAAGAAAAAGCATGAGCTGGAGCATAAGATATTCAAGTCTTTTAGCAGATCTGCCATTGCCTTTCAGCATTGTTTTGAGCAATTCACTCAGCTGACTGCATTTATTTTTTTCTCCCTGATTGACACATACCCCATATGCAACCAAAGGACCCGATTCATGACTACTCTTGCCTGAGACAGAGTTCTCTGCTAGATTATCTGCTCTGCACATGTATCCATGCTCCCACATAAGAGACCCAGGCAAAAGGCAACCATCAAGTCAGTGACAGGCAAGAAGAAGTGGCTGCTGTGTGGTCCAACCCCTAAATTATTTGCCAAATGCTTCCCTAGGGACCATGGCAACTGTGGTACAGACAAGAGAATCCCAGAGGACAGCACTGAATTGGGTCACAGACAGCCACTTGCAGGGGAAGAAAAAGGGAGAGGTCTTTGTGTTGGCATGGGGATGAGGTACCATCCCTGTTGTGTTGAGGCCAGAACCATCTCTGGCCTCAACAATCTACACTCTAAATTAAGGGCTACTATCCACTGGCGGGCTGGGGGGGTGTGTGGAAAGGAAAAATCAAAACTAAACAACAAACCCAAGGAAGCAGTAACAATATGAAGAGACCAGACATTTATTCCTGGCTCACTAGCTCTTAATGGAGATAACAATACCTCACTCCTTGACAGCAAAGCAGGGAGACTTAATGCATGGAAGTTTGCCAAGTAAATTGAGATCTTTGTACAAAAGGCATTTCAGACATGCACAACTTCTGGCTTATTAAAGCAAAACAAAAAACTGTTCACCTTGAGGAGTGTTCAGAAATTAGGAGTCACAGTTCCCCATAGCACAGCGGCCTGTACGATTATTTAAACTTGCACACATCCAAACAGCAATGCTGGACTGATTTAAATAATTAACACACAAGGTGGAACACCGTGAAGATGCAGGATTGCTCCATCTCTTCCACACGATTTGCCAATCATTCTGCAGGGTCCCACTCTGCTCCCTCTGAGCAGCGTCTGAGTCGTCAAACAAAGCTTTGCATTGTAACCTTATCACATACCTACATCTAGTATGAGCACATGTATGAGAGAGGAAGGGTTGCAAGTAAGTGGCCTATTTAGAAAGGTCCTAGAATACTTTTTTGTGCAATTTTCTTCTCACTTCCCCATCCCTCCCTTCTTCTGAAATGGCAGGTAACCAGAGCAAGAGCAGTGTGTGAATTGATTTGGAGGCGATCAGCGCATCGGTGTTCAGCTCTGGCCAGCTGCCGTGTCATTGATTGCCTCGGGATCGATTTGCACACCATTCCCACTCAGCACACCTGCCAAGTCAGATGGAGAGGGAACAATGAAGTGAAAAGAAAATTACGTATTTGTGGTAGACATTTTCACCTCTCTCCACATCCCCCCTTGGGAGAAGTTGAGGGACCCGGACCAATTTCAGTGCTACTTTTAGCAAGTGCCAGGAAAAGTCAGTACAAAAAGGGGAATGGCAGGGATCCTCCCCAGACAGCTGTTAGACAAGAACCACCTACAGAAGTTAAAGAACCTAACATTTCTGCCTACAACAGAGGCACAGCAGGCCACAGTTGGGGCTGATATACAAATCTTACAGTACTATGCTATTGTGCACCAGCCATGGAGGATACAGGTTTCTGTTCATTTACACCTCATCTAAAAGGGGTGCTAGAATCTCCAACACAAACATTTCAGATATCTACTACCAGTGGCAATGACAATTTAAAAAAAAAACAAACACCACCACCACAGAAATAGTATGCTCAGGACAAGGTACTGGAGAGACCATCTGATATCTGTTATACTTAAAGATTGTCTATTGGCTGTCCTTGGTGGGGAAAAGAAAAAAGGTAGAGACCAGTTATGTCATTTCTCCCACCAGACTGACTTCCTCACCCCCCATGTCATTGCTGGTCTCCTGAAGAGAGCATGACACTCTTCACTAGGTCAAAGATTTATTGTAGGTTGATACCAAAGCTCTGCAAGGTGGTGTTTTCAAACACATTCTGCCTCAAGAAAGGTCAGAAATTACTTGCCCATCTTCTTTCAGTTCTCTCCAGTGTTACATGTTAAATTCTCTACTTAAACCCTGGATAACTCCAAGTTACACATATCCTCTCTTACAGGTTTTTTGGTTGGTTGGTTTAGTTTGTTTTGTTTTTTTCTTCTTCTCTCCCACAAAACAGTGTTCAGATTTATTCACTACCTTCATTTCTAAAACCCCACACAGGTCCTGGCAGCTTTTTCCCAAAACTGTTGCAGAACCCAACTACCATTATCAACAATAGCCCCCAGGAGACCTGTTTTCTTATATCACTTTTGAAAATGGGTGTTAGGCTTCTAAATTAACTGAAATGCACTTTGCATAACACTGAACTGAAGAGGAAGACTTGGATGCCAGAAGACAGCAACAATCTTAAAGCAGATAAATGAATTCATAAGGGAAAGCACCATTCTGGGCTATTACACAATATGCTTTGAAAGCAAATTTAGACTCAAAGCTCCTAATCTGCAGACTGTTGGAAGTAAGAAATTATAATCCCGACAGTGCCCCTCTGCTTGCCACATTTTATCTTTTCTCCCTTATGCATCTGCTACTGGTCACCCTTGGAGACAAAAGCACTGTGTTAGAAGGGAGTTTGGTTTGACATTGTAAAGACATTCCTATGCTCTTGTCCATTGGGAAATTTAATTTTCACAACATGTGTGAAATCAGTGTTATTTTTCCTTCCTAAAGAGTTTGGATCACAGGCAGAATAATTAAAGGTTACACTTTCAGATACTGTCACTATTATAGTTATTACACAATACAGTCATACTATTACAGTCACTGCAAGTGTTGTGTTCCTCTGGTTTTAGTTTTATCAACTAGAGGTACTTGCTTCCTAATTTCCAGGTACACTGCAGGTTTCTAGTGAAATACAAGCCTGAGTAGTCAGCTCTTTAGGAGTGCTAGGCAACCTCTGTTTTGTTATCCTATTTCCAGAAGAAGTCAGTTTATACTTAAGCACTGACAAACAGAACAACCTGGTACTACTATAAATTGACCAGCAATTTACAGAACCTTTTGTGTCTAACAGAATGTGCTGCAGGAAGATAAACTTGGAAATCTGCAGAACTATTACAGAGTTTTGCCCTGCCTTCAGAAACCAAATTTGTTTAATTAAAGTGTCTGGTAAGCCCCAGAAGACATTATACACTTGGTGCTATTGACAGACATGTTGCCCATCCTGACATTTTTGCACCACAGCCGGGGTGCAAAGATGCTAGAGCAAGCGTGAATTAGTACAGGACTCATACTGCCTTCTTTTCACAGGTAGGATTGAGGGCTTCACCTCACCACACTTCAGACACTCATGTAAGTATATATATACAGACACACCCATGCTCAGAGGTAAATGAATAGATGAGTAGCCCACCCGTCTCTGAGCTACAATCTACTTTAGAGACTATGGGAAAGGTATCCTCTTGGAAATAGACCTCAAACTAATTAAGGAGAAAACAGTATCCTCTAGAAGTACTTTTTCCCCCTGTTTACTATACAGGGAATTCAGATTTTTAGACAAGATACCAATACCTACAAGGCAGGTGTCCACATTTAGTCAAATGACTAAATGAGGGAATGGATGCAAGCTGCTCCAAGGGATATTAGGAACCATTTCTTCACCAGAAGGGTCATAAAACATTGGAATGGTCTGCCCAGGGCAGTGGTGGAGTTGCCATTGTTGGAGGCATTTAAATGGCATGTGGACCTGGTGCTCAGGGACATGATTTAGTGTTGAGCTTGCAGTGGTGGGTTGAAGGTTGGACTAGCTGATCTTGAAGGTCTCTTCCAACCAAAGACATTCTGTGATTCTGTGAAATGACTTTCATTCTTTTAGGCTCTTCTAAGGTGTTTGGTTTCAGAGAATAAAACATTCATCCAGGGACCATGTCACAATAACCCTTCTTTCTACCCACCTTTTCCCTTCAGGCTCTCCTTGATCCTTTCCACCCCACGCAGATTACGAAGGTAATCCTTTTGCCCCAGTCATTTTACTCTGCTCTTTTAATTCCTCTAACATCCCCCACTGTTTCATCACATCATCTTCAAATGCCTTGTTCTGAGCTTCCAGCTTCTCCATCTCACTTATTCATCCTTGCCTCTTACCACACAGCCCCTGCACCCTCAGTTCTGCTACTGAGCTGCCATCAGCATTGTACACAAACAGCTACATGCCCGGAAGGTCTTCTCTCGCCTTCATCCCCTCCATAAACCAATCCTGTAAGGCCCTGTTCTTCCCCCACAACACAGGACTCATTGATTTTGCAACATCCAAGAAACTAGTAACGAAGATGTTATTGACTATTTAGGAACACTCAGCCCATGTTACACAAAGTTTATAAACAGCAGTAAAAACAAAAAGAGCAACTGAACACCAGTGTAAGTGATTTATGTCTCATTTTTGAGCTAAACCAAAACTGTGCTAAGCCTCTGTCTTCTAAACACTTAAGATTTTAAAGGAAAATACACTTGGACATCAAAAACAGCTGGTGTGACCCCACTATGGTATATGTGATTTTGAAAAATTTCATTTACAGCAACTATTTTTTTTAAAAGAGAGAAAAAAAAAAAAGAAAGAAATGCACATCTTCTGAGTACAATGTTTGCTTCAGTGCTAGTATGTCATTTATGCCTACTGGATTGAGTTCCAGACACATGCAGTAGGAATGAGTAAGTCTTTAAAGTGAATTTCTCAAAAATAGATTGTGAAGACATGATTTTGAAATCACTATTTCAGCTGTCCTCAGTTCCAGTGGATTGCCAACTATCTCCCATTTATTCTTGAAATTGAGAGAACTTAATGAAGAATAACTAAACTGAAGACAAAGGAGATTTCAGAGGAGGCTGGAAGACAAGAACTTGGAAGATGGTTTCTGATAGAAGATACCTGAAGGCAGTTAGCTCAAAAGTCACCACTGCTCTCCACAGCAGGATGCTGCTGCACGCACCAACTGGAGCACAACTTCCTTTATCCTGGTGTCTGCTCTATACTAATATAGAATTTTTGGTTTTTTTTTTTTTTTTTTTTTTTTTTTTTTTTTTTTTTTCCTTTCTCTTCTTTTTTTTTTTTCTTCTTTTTTTTTTT
>JANHGN010008373.1:0-11931 GCA_024605025.1 Megaceryle maxima
ATTGACCTCAGCCCACTACTCCAGCCTATCCAAATCTCTCTGCAGAACCTTCCTACCCTCAAGCAGATCAACACTCCTACTTAATTTTTCATCATCTGCAAATTTACTGAGGGTGCATACAATCCCCTCATCCAGGTCATCGATAAGGATATTAAACAAGACTCATCCCAAAATTGAGCCTTCAGGGACACCAATTGTGACCAGTCACCAGCTGAATTTAACTCCATTTAACTCGATTTTGGAGCTTCTGACAGTTGTCTATAGAAAAATTCATCAACCTCTTTATCCTGTTTGTGTGGTCTATAACAGATTCCTAGCAGGATATCCGCCTCGCTGGCCTTCCTCAACTTTACCCATAAACATTCAACTGGTCCATCACACTTGTTGACTTCCATGAAATCAAAACACTCCCTATTATAGAAAGCCACTCCACCACCCTTTCTATCTTGCCTATTCCATTTGTAGAGCTTATAGCCATCCATTGCAGCACTCCATTCATGAGAGTCATTCCACCATGTTTCTGTAATGGTGACTATGTCATAGCAGTTGTGGTGCACAGCTCCTCCTGCTTGTTACCCATGCCACATGCATTAGTGTAAAGGCACTTGAGCCGGGCTGACAACTTCATTCCCAATGGCCTGCCACCCTTAGGCTGAACTGTAGCAGGCCCAGTTTTATCCCCTTCCTCCTTCAGACCCTCTTCTAAAAGGAACTTAGCGTTATAGAAGAAAGCAACATTAAAACATCTGTCTGAGGTTTCATAAGATAAAATAAACAGATTATGCTAGGGTTAGATTCAAAGATGGAATTCAACACTCTGAAACCATAAGCATCCAGAGCTCACAGTCTCATTATTATATTTATTGTGGTTTGTATTAATCCATCTAATATATGTCTTATTTTCATTTGGTAACTTTTTTATAAGCTACTTTCCAAATTTTACTTCTCTTAAGGAACTGTTATTTTAGAACAAAATATGTTCATTGCAGTTTGATGCACAAACTTCTATTCAAAAAACCCTTGTTTGTCAGTTGTCCTAAAATACACTGGTTAATGGAGAGGGTATGAAAGCTACAGGTAAAACTACAGTTTGTCATGTAAAACAATGTAATTGGTGCTTTATGAGCCAAGAAGAAGATAATATTTGTGTATTGACACAGTCCTTATTTACTGTCGTCTATAGGTGCCCTTCCCTTTTTTGCTTCAGCCACTCCAGGCCTGGGTTTACTGCATATGATTAATTTTGTTCCCCTATTCACTCTTATTTTTACTGAGTAATCAGAGAATCAATTTTGCCAGTCATTTCCTACATTGTTCAGGGACTATCTGACTACAAGGATCCTTGGCTTTTAATATAAAAAACCACCACAACAACAACAATAAAAAACAACAAACAAACAAACCAAAACAAATCAAAAACTAAAAGTTTGGGGTGTTTTTTCTCCCATTTTCAGTGTATACCTTCCTAGCAGAGTTGATACAGGCCATCTACTAACTGTTTCTCTGAACTTCTATCCTATTCACCACATGCAGGAAATACAAGTCTTTCCAAGATCTTTGGACCCCTGTTCACTGCTTCTTTTAATGTTATTAGTATGCTTTGTCTCATCCCTTTAGTAGGAGGAGTGGTCCATTTCTCATCCCTCAATCCCTTTCAATTAAAAGAAAAAGTAGCCTTGTAATTGTACCTGCTCCCCTAAAGCAGGAGAGGTCCTACTGTAGTCTGAAAAAGTGTTTTTGTCACCTGTCACCAATAAATCAAATTCTCACACACTGAGGAGAGATATTGCTGGTTTATTTCAGAGTTGTGCAAGCCTGGATGCTAAATGGCTTCCCACAAATCAATCACAAGAAACTAAGCTCTCTGTGCTACATTTATTACAATGTTAGTAATTTACAAGCCCACCCTCTTTATGATCATTGATTAGTAATTTACATAAAATTATAGTATTGCTGACTCCATACTTCCACTAACACACCTATTCAGGGGAAGGGTCTTCACCCAGTCAAGGGTCTTTTTGACCTATGGCTGTGTTTTTTTAGTATTATAATGAAGCTAGTTCATATAAGGATAGCATTAATTGTTCTTTATCTTTCAGTACAAAACTACATAAAACCAATATAATCTCTAAGTCCATTTCGTTTATATGTTTTCCAGGGGGTTTCTTCTCCAAGGACAGGCAAATCTTGATTAAAAGTTCCCAGACTTAACAACATCAACAACCTCAAGGATAGTCTCTTTGTTATATGCACTGATAGTTATCAAAAGGCCTAACTAAATCCATAAGCAATGTCTGGGCAGGTAACACTACTGATGTAGAAGAAGAGAAGGAGGTTTTCTTTAAAGCGTGTTAAAGGTTGATAAAGTACTGGGGAAACAAAGTGATTGTGCTGATGTCCCACCTCCATGGACAGAGCTGACTGTGTCCAATGGAAACATTGTTACTTGTGGTGGTGGTAGATGAATGAAGGAAACAGTAATTGTTTAGAAACAAAAAACTACTAAACTTTGTTGGTTTGGGTTTTTTTTTTTTTTGCAATAAGTGTGTCTACATTGCACTAGACAAGTTGATTTGAGCAGTTTCATTTAAGCTATTATTTAAATATTTAGCTTGCTACAGCAACATTTCATTGCATTCACTAATCACGTACAAGATTTGGCACACAAAAAAGAAAAGAAAAGAAATTGTTTTCCAAACCCAGGTACTAAAAAAAAAAAAAAAAAAAACCAAAAAAAAAAAACCCAGTTGATAAAAATGACTAACATTTGTTGTTGAAGTGGCTAGAACTTGTGGAACATATCCACAGCTATGTAGATCAGTGTAATTTCATTTATTTAAACAAATACAATGAAGTATATGTGAACTGAGAAATTGTTGTATATTTTGTAAAATAGAAAAATTACATTCTTTTTTGGGCATACCAAAAGATAATGATAGAGTACTTTTTACACAAAGCACTACATTCATAGAACTGAAGGAAATAGAGTGCAAAACACAGGATGCTTCCAGACTAGAAGGCTTTTCTTGGTTTAACAGTTAGAAATTATTTTTTTTCCCAAAGTCAATGAACCTTCTAATAAAGAAATCTATGCTTTCTATGCATTTCCCTTTTATATAGAATTGATACACTGTATGTGGAATGTAACTACTGTAAAACACCCTCTTACTTTGTATTAAACAGAGTATCTTCTTACTTTATTAGTTTTATCTCTGACTGATTTCCAATGACAGCCTTGAACTGTTAAGGTAACGACTTCCCTGAAATCATAGGAGTTTTGCTCTATTTTGCTTCTACTCTGTCTCAGTAATCCTTCAAGAAGGGAGACTTTCTGAGGAAGGAGTATTTCTTTCCTGCTGTTGCTCACTCAAAAGATCTTTTCCCATAATCGGTTCTGTGCATGCCCTAAAGTTTTCAACCTGTCCTATATTCTCACACTCCCTCGAACTTCCCTACCATTCTTGTTCCCAGAAACATTTTTTTCCTAATGTTAGCTGTTTGCCCCATGCATCATAAAATTATAGAATTATTCAGGTTGGAAAAGACTTTTAAGATCACCAAGTCCAACTGTAAATAAGTTTTCCTGGAACCTGAGCCAAGAAAATATTGACATATTTTTTTAATTATATTTCAGTGGGCATCTTTACTGTCTTTGAGCTTATATCGCAAGAAATAATTTGTTAGGCCAAAGCTCTGCATAAATTTAACATTATTTAATATAAAAAATAGAATAAAATAATTTACTTCCATTTACTCTTTTTTTTTTTTTTTTTTTCCTCCTGTTCTTGCCTGTTAGTATGAAACTTATTTCAGGAAGTTACACCTTAATTTTAATTTTTATGTGCGCAAAGTTTGTTATCTTGGAGCTTGAACTTCTTCAAGATAAGATCCAGTACAGGAATTGTAGAGTTTGCACAATTTTATATTTTATATTCATGCTTATTGCTGATACAAACTATAACTCAAATGCATAGTTAAGTCTTAAAAATAAAACCACTTCAGTGGTTTTACCCTTATAAAAAAAAACAAAATTAAATTAAAAAAATAAACAAAACCAAACAAACAAACAAAAACCTGACACAAACATAAACAAACTTTTTAAAAATTATTATTATTATTAAAAAAACCCACAAAACTTGGTAAGGAAATTCAGTGGGGTCTTTCTGACCTTATAGAAAAGCAAGTGACAGTTGGTTTAGTGATCTTTTATATTCAATGAAGCTATTTTAAGGGCATCACCCAAGTCACTAAAATACCCTCTTCTATTTCTTATTCTATGTTGATAATAAACTTCTCTGGCATAAATTAAGCTGTTTTTTAATTTGTAGGTCATATGACCGTGCATAGTACAGTATGATTCCAGTCCAACTACTTTAGTTATGCTGGTTGGAGGAAAAGCTGAGCATTAGGACAGTTTTAGGCAATCTGTGGGCCATATGTAAAGACTGATGTTGTGTCTTGACATATTTTTCTAGAAGAAGTGGTATAACTGGAACAGCAAATACTGATCACAAAGGTGGCTTTAAAGTCACCTCTTTCTCCTGATCTCCAACAACACTGATTTAAATTGGGCAACCTGGAAAACTACTTTCTTTTACATTTCAAATTTTTCTGTGTCTTGGGTGCAAATGCCAAAACATCTACAGCATTTTGTATATGATCCCATATGTCTTTGCTGCTTGGGCATTGTCATACTCTCTATGCCAAGGCTAGCAGAGCCTTCAAAACCTATCACAGAGTAATTCTCTTAAATGTTTCAGGCCATTTCCAGCAAAATATGTGAGTCAATGTGGTGATAAACCAATACTGATATTATGCTGGTTTTGCTTGTTCACTGTGTATGTGTGTGTGAACATCTGCTTGATTTGAAAACACCTGGAGGAGAATGGTGTAATGGTACACCAGGATGTATAAGATATCAATGCAGGATGACTTTTGATTAAAAACCTGTACTGATTTATTGTGATGTGGACAGACCTAGTAATTGAGTAAGCTTTATTTATGGCTATGACCAAAATGAGACTGAGATATCCAACCCTGATGAAAACCTTCACGTGCAGCTAGGTGCTAATTGAGCTTTTCAGGAACAGGAAAAACACTGAATAGATTTCTCTTCTTAGTGTTGATCACTGAATCGTAGTCTTGATTTTCTAAGGGAATTTCTTATGCTAGTGACATTAAGAAACAGAATTTTCTTTGCAGGAAGACTAGAAATGGATTTAAGATATCTTCAAAATCATTCAGCGAGTGACATCAAACTGGACACTTGGAAAATCCTACTATACTATCTTCAATAAGAAAGTTACATATGGTGAAGTAAAAATAACAGATACAAACCCACTTAAAATTTATCTTTTCTTAGAGAATTTATCTTTTTTTTTTTTGATGCATTTATGACATTCTGTATTTTCTCATCTTAAGTACTTGTTGATATATCATGTCATGTTCATTATTTACTGCATATAAATACTCTGCAGATGAGATTCATTTAACCCAACTTTTGTCATGCAAAAGCTACACACAAGATTCATCTATGACTGGGAATGGATAGATACTCCGAAACGCCATTTAGTCTTCTTTAATTTTGACTCCCATTTTAAAATACAACAACACATAACAGAATAAAGTTAGTGTATATGTATATATATGCATGTTTACAACATGTACTGAATTACAAATTTGTTTAAAGTTAATTATAATTGACTTAATGAACAAACAAAAGATAACCAAACACAGCATCTCTTTAAATATTTAAAGTTTATAGATTAATTATAGTGTTTAAAAATATAGTTTTCTTTCTCTGAGTTATTCTCATTTTTCAAGCATGCAGCATACATACCTTGTTCTTTTACTGTGATCATTAACATTCTAAATGAGATTTTGAATCATCCTTTTCCTACCTATTGCTTTCTTTTTATTTTGTATTTTAGAAGCTTTCTCCTTTTTTTTCTTGAGTCCATTTGGTATTATTTTTTTATATATGGGATAATATAGTTCATTTACATAACATTTATTCACTAGCCTGTCAAAAATTCCTGTCTTATGACAGCTATTCTCTGCCTGCTGTGTTTTACAAATGTTGGATATACATTTGTTCTTTGTTATTCTTAAGGCCTGTTTCACACAGCTTGCAAGACCTCTCTTAATGACCAGTACTTGTGCATTTGAGATTTGCGTCATCTCTGTTACAAGCCTGTGCCTACACATTTAAGGCTCCTTCTGTCATCTTGTGCTTGTGCTTTTCAAGAGTAGGCTGTTAAAATCCCTTGTCATGTTTCAATGTCTTTAAATTTGTGTTTTCCTCATGAAGTGTCGAATATTTTATTATCACAATCAGGTCACATATCCTTGCCACTGAAAATTCATTCTAGATACATAATGATTCAGTAGAAAATATGCATGTATCTATAGATATATTTAGATACAACTTTTTGGTAGCTACTTGCTGTTAACATTTGACAGTCACATCAAATGCCCTGAAACACATTCAAAATCTCTTTACAGATTGAATCTAGAACCTCCATGCATGGAGTCATAATGGAGAAAAGAGAAAAATGGTTCTTAGTGTTGGTATTTTTTGTTTAAGAATTATTATCCTCAGCAGGTGTGTCAGAGCTGCTGAATGTCTCTTTTGGGCTGCTCTGTAACAGAAAAATATCAATAAACTAAATGAATTATGTTGAAGGGCTACCAGAATTGACAGGATCTGGAGCACTTGCATTGTGAGGAGAGACTGAAGAAGAGACATGTCTGGGAGGACTTGGCAGGAGGTCCCAGTACTTACAAGGAGGATGCTGAAGAGATAGACCCAGAGTCTTCATAGTGGTGCATGTGTATTTCTAATATGCCATATGGCATACTCAGTACAGTACCAAGTGTCAGGCTGGCATACACAAATAAATATGTGTAAAGGTGCTTTTAATGGTAATATCAGGAGAATTATAACATCTCCAGAAATGTCATTTTGAAAATCTGTTATTAAATTTCTGTTCAAGTCTTGCCCAAGAAACATAATAAAACGTGTGCACATAAATACAATTAATGTTCCAAAATCATGCTGCTAGTTTTATACCTGTTCATACTTATCAGAGATGTATAATTTTGTCTCAAGGACTTATTTATATTTTTTTTTTATTAATTTTTTTTTTCCCTTTCCTTTTTTTTTTTTTTTTTTTTTTTTTTTTTTTGCAGTGTCATAGAACAAAATTAATTTACATAGGGTTAAATTTCTTATCTACTATGAAAATGATTTAGAACTGGCTGGCAATGTATTACAACACAGAAGTTAGTGTGTGGAAAAAGAAACTAGATGCAAAGTTTCTCCAGAGGCTTTTAATTACATGTGAATATTATCTACATAGGGTAAAAGAGACGAAGATATAGGTGTTACTGAAAAGCTCTGTGACAAAAAAATATGGAAAGCATTCAGATTCCTCCCAGTGCCAGAAAACAATTGACAGTATTAAATGTGAGCTTTCTGACCTTGATGAAAGATTGTTATTTTAACAAAGAAAAAGAAAAAGCAATATCACAACCCCATGCTGCTGTTGTGTCATCAAGAAAGAGGCAAAGAAACATCATCTAGTAAATTCAGACCTTTCAACTTTTACGTTTATTTTGGACTACTTCCTACAAATGCTTCTGAAGACACATTTTATCACCACATTATTGTATATTGTAGAGGGAAAATTATAATTAGCTATTTAACATCTTTGGCAGATGTGTATGAGAACATTTTAAATGACTATATAAAATGTTCAGCATTAAGACCATATTCTGTCTTGAATGTAATTTGTTTCATTTTTCTGTTTAATGAAGTGTATAACAGTGATAAATTGTAGAATTCTTTGTAAAGAGTGTTCATATTATTTGTATAATGCAGTTGGTGAACTAACTGTGTTTCAAAAAGAAAATGAGTTGATGGGATGGAAATGTAATTTGCAGCTTAAGGATCAAAAAGCAAAGCAATAACATCGCACCACTGATACTTAATTAAATTAGTGTGCATTTCACTTAAAGAGGCAGCTTCAGTACTTCAGCTTCAGTAACACTTTTAGCAAGGCCAGTACAGTGGACATGCACTGAGGCACTCAAAAAATTGAATTTTTTTTATTTTACAATGGCAAGCTCATCTCCACAGGGAATTGCTGGTGCACACACTGGGCTCCACTGGTAGCAGCAGGGTCTAAAAGTCAAAAGGACAAACATGAACAGAAAATGACAGTCAGTTAAAGGATTGGGACTTGGCAGCTTTAACTTTATCACTGTTTTAACAGAGATAAATACAGGATACGAAGGAGGAAGCACACTTTTGTTTATGATTTGCCCTATTATTTTCATATGGATTTCAAAAGACAAATTGTAACAGTGAACATAGGAGTAGCATTATAGGAAACAAAATGTGAAGTGGTGAAATGGCATAAATCCTAGTTGATTTTAATGAACAGTCTTCTCCTCATATACTTTTACTTATGAAATTAATATTGTCTCATGCAGCTTATCGATTCTATTGGCAGCATACAATAGCAACAACCTAAGATTTGAGACTTAAAAGTCTCACTCAGTATAACAAGATAAATGTAATTCAGGAGGAGATATTTGCTCTGTGTACAAGAGATGGGACTGGAGCTACAGAAAATCACTAGCATGAAGTGCAAATGAATTATAAATTGATATTAAAAAGGAGCTGCTCAATGATATGAAGCATTTTTGACAGTTGAAAAAAATTGAAAACAGGTTATTGTAGGCATCAAGGGAAGAGGAGAATTAGCAAACAAACTGGGTTACTTGAAAGCTGTTAAGTAAAAGTCTCATGACATGTAGAAGACGAAATACAGATATTATATAAACTATTAGTATTATTTTTTCAGATGAATGAGAATTCTATGTTTTAACAACAAAAAATTATTTCTTTTATCCCAAATATCTAATTTAATAAACGAACTATCTCAAAAAAAGGAATTATGTTGTTCTCCAATCATCATGGAACATATATTAGTAAGAATTATCTAAAACTGATTAAGTATTCAGGCAAGATGATAACCTTACTTTATTATGAACAGTGCAAAACATTTCTTAATAAATATTTTTGTTTGGTTTGGTTTGTTGGGTTTTGTTTGTTTGTTTGTTTGTTTTTTGTTTGTGGTGGGTTTTTTGTTTGTTTGGTTTTTTTGTTGTTGTTTGGTTGTTTTTTTCTGTAGCTGCAGTGTCATGAATTTTTACTGCTTTTTTTCTGGAGTTTCTGGAAAAATAAAGCTCCTGATCCCATGTGTAGGCTTTAATCTTATAATGCTTTTACATGCCTGATAAAAGTTTAACTGCTTTGAATGATTGTAATGGTAATCTTTCAGTAATGTTTCAGCTTGCATGATTAGAAGTATAGCTTTAATACATGAGAGAACATTTCCTATGATAGCCTACAGACTATGTCTCTTATGCAGTGTTCAAGATGTGAAGTATGTAAGCCTTTGAGAGTGGCTGCTTTCCTGGGCTTTATTAGAGAAAGATGCAAAGATACTCCTTATGACTTTAAAAATGCTGTTAGCATTAACAACATCACCAGATAAAAGTGTCATATAACTGTAACAACAATCTCATTTCCAATATATAGAACAACCAAGCTTAGTTACTAAAGACAAAATCTATCCCACAGAGGAAAAACATATGGAAATGGTAATTTCATAATTGTGAAAATGTCAAACACTGATTCCTTAAGAGTTCATGCTTTCTGTGCTGCTGCACAGATTCTTTCTATTCATAGCCAGTAAACAAAAAGGCCAATCTATCAGTTTACATGTATTTAATTCAGAGGTGTAATTTGACCCAATTTGTTCTTGTCTCTCTATTGCTGACAGGTTAAGACTGATATTCCATAACAGAGGAAAATGCTACAGTGTCTTCAAGGCAAATGATTCCAGAATAACTATTAACCTCTGCGCTTTGATCCAAATTTATAAAAGAACACGAGAAAAATTGAATCGGCTTTAATGCAGCCTGGTATGATTTTCTTCTATGCCACAAAGAAGTGACTCAGAGGCCACTTTGAAGTCATATAGTCCGTTCCAAGACACTCTCCATACTTACTAAAAACTAGTCTCTTCTCTGAGCTGCAGGAATGCCAAGTGAGTAAATACATAACATGTCCATTTTTATTAGTACAAAATCATTAATTTGAACAAGAAACACCTGAATTAATATTTTGTCATTTGAGTTATTTACCTTACATATCTTTTTGTACTTGATCCTGAATGCGTATAATGACATAGTGTATAAGCGTTATGTTTAATTTAGTCTTTAAGTCTTTATGGTTAAAATTACTTGGTTTTGTGAGAGATCCAGCATATCTTTTGTTACAGAAAATGTAGAAACAAAATTGTAGTAATAATAGAAATTAAATACCAACAGTCTGAATATTTATACATATAAATAAGGCAAAAAAATTGCATTTCTATTGCTCACAGGTTTCTCTTTTGCTTAAAAAAAAAAAAAAAAAAGTGACCATCTTCTGAGGAAGAGAGGGAAAAGCAACATCAGGAACTTCCTGAAGTACAGCAATGTTATAATGTCAAATGGGTATATGCTAATGTGCAGGACATGTTTCATGTAACAGTTTCCATTAATTTTATCTTTTCTTATAATGCATTCACTTTGCATTCAGTCCCTACCTTCTCTTAACCACTCTTGTATCCTTCTTGTCCCACTTCGAATTACATATAGAGTTGTTATCAGGGATGGAAAGAAACAGACTTTATAGGAATAAGAAGTAAATGGAAATCTGCAGTGTTTTGACAAAATAAGTCCTAAGTTGCAAAAGTGGTGTTATAATTACTGCATGATCTGAATAAACATGACAGACTTGAGCATCTATTTATGGCTAGTTCTCGGTTTGTTGGTTTTTGGTTTTTTTTTTTAGAAAAGCACATAAAGTTTATATTTTCTGAGTATCAACCTCTGCAGTATATTTCTAAGTTCTGTGAATGCTCTTAGTTCTACAAATAACATTCATATGCTTAAGAATTATATAAATGAGATCAATAATATGATGAAAATAATTTCCATACTAATAATCTTGTTAATTAGGATAATAAATGAAGAATGAAAATTACATATCTGTATGAAAGATGATACTTATTCCTCCTCTCTATTCAAATGATAGAAAAATGTCATTTGATTTCAAAAGCTCTATCTTTTAGGATGGCTGGTTTCAGGAACTGCTAATGGTCTATAGGGCCTTTTTGAAGAACATTAACACTATCCATTGACCTCTTCATTAGCAGACATGAAATTATTTGGAATTCCGGTTCCTACTGTGAAGTTGTCCGCATTACAACGTTCATGCCTCTGGGAGTCTCAGCAGCCAGATCAGGTACTAAATGGCCCATAAAATATACTAACATGTCTTAGATAGGTCTTTTGTAGAAAGAGGAAAAGAAAAAGGCAAAGCACTTCCAAGATTATTAATGATGAAACAATGAAGATATGATCAAGACACACTGCATTTGCCCTTTTTGTATTTGTTCAAAAGCCTTTACTATGTATAAAGTAATTGTGTTTAATTCTACTATTAAAAAATTTAACCAGCAAATATGGCATATAGTCTCTTGGTAACTAATTGCAAACTTACTATTCATGACTGACAAAATGGCAAGGCCCCAGTCATTTAGCATTAAAAGTTCTTAATGTGATTTATAAAAATTTGGATTTGGATGGAGACAAGCTGCAGTGCTTAGATTCATTAATCAAATCTTGTGGTCAGTGTGTTAAGAAATATATAGTATTCCTTAATCCTTTGTGCTTTTATTTTGTCTAGTATTTATGTTTTGGGGTGTATTACTGTGGGTTTATTTTTGTTGTTTTTGTTAACTTTGTTTACTTCTACAGCTACTTATCTGTTAGCATTATAAAATCTATAGTAGATATGATTTTAAAAGA
>JANHGN010008374.1:0-30073 GCA_024605025.1 Megaceryle maxima
TTTTTTTTTTTTTTTAACTAAAGTTCTGGTCAGTTTCTTGGGAGTGTCCCAGTGCACTAGAGATTATTTTTAAGTTCTGCTTTTAAAAAAAAAAAAAAAGCCACGAACAAACACACACAAACAACAACAAAAAAATCAGACACATAAACAAAGAAACACAAAAAATCACACCAAAAAAACCACCCCACCCAGAAACAAAAAGCTCAAACAGAAAAGGTTAGTAGTATAGTTTTGTCTTTGCAAACTGGTGATCACAGCCCGTTTAACCAGCTGTTCAAAGTGTACAAAGTTCTGTGTTCTGTAATTTTGATTTTTGAAGAGGAGGGGAGTTAGGAAATGTTTTATTTTTCAGGTCCATCTATATTGTTGTTTATGGAATTCTGTTGTAAATGTGAAATTAGATAAATTTTTTTATGAGATGGATTTGGTAAAACACAGTGAGGTGGTTTGGTTTTTGTTTTGTATTGGGTTGGGTTTTTTCCTAGCCTGTTAAGGTTTTGGGTTTTTTTAACCAATATTTTATAGTAGTAGTTAATGCTACAATATTTCCCTAGTATCCCTACTCCATTGTGGATCTGAGACTGTCTATGAGTCTAAACACATTACTAGAATTTTTATTTCATCTGACATATGGTGTAATGAGACAATGTGATCCTTTCAGAAATCTAGGCTGTTTGAGACTTATGGTATTTTGTGGTCTGTTATGTATGCTTGATTATAATTGGTATAAAAATGGGCCTAAACATACAAACTGTTTAGACATAATGCTAGCTTGAAAATATAATCCTGTTGATGTGGAACTCACTGTAAAATTGTGTGTACTAGCTTGAAAATTGCAATAAGATTGAAAATTGCTACTAATTAGTGTGTGATTCACAGTGCAAAGTAATATATTTTTTACCTTTTGAACTCTGATTTTTTTTTTTTCCAATTTTTTTATGAACTTGGTCACTTTCTCTGTCATGACTGATCATGTTAACTTCTGTACAGCAGAAAACGTAATACATGGCTTCTGGTGCTTGTCATGACAATGTTGCTAGAACCATTGTGATACAGGAATATAAAGTTCATTCCGCCACTTCTGCTGAGGAGTTTGAGTTGGTATTTTAGTATAAGTGTATTGTCTCAGTACAGGAAAAATTGCTCCACAATCACAGCTGTGTTTAGATTTTTAGGCTTAGCAATGTGTACAAAGTACTATGCTGATCTAAGAAATCTTTTATTCTTCATGTCAATATATCAAGTTATACCACTTACTGGCAAAGTAGAGAAGAGCAGTGGTGCTCTGGTGAACTGTTAAGGTCTTTTTATTATCACTAATACCTCTGTCTTCTCTGCACTCTTGCTCGAGTTTCTGTCCTCTGCAGGTAGAATTCTGTAATGTTTTTTTGGGTGGTTTTTTTGTTTGTGGTTTTGTTGTTGTTGTTGTGTTGTTTTGGTTTGTGGGGTTTTTTTGTTTTTTTTTTTTTTTCCATGCTATACACCCACCATTGGTTTTACCTCTACAAAGTGTTAGTTTTAAGCTCTCTTGAAGTGCCTGATGCCATGCATCCTTTAATATGATAAATTATTTTACAGTGATTGTCATTACACTTATACCCCAGTGCCCTTCTCCTCCCCACCTACATGATAAATGTCATGATTATCTGAAACACTTGTTTTGGGGGAGATAGAGAAGGAAAGTGAAGAAAACATAGGGAGAGCGAATACTTTTTTAAAATCAAAAGTAGTGCAAGTTCTGCTTTTTTGGTTTTTTTTGGTTTTTTTTTTTTTTTAGTTAATCTTTCTCAATTGTATTTAGATATAACAGCTGAAAATATGTACTGAAAGGGTTAAGCCGGCATGAAAGAATTCATTTCCACTTTAATGACCTAGCCTTGCTGGGTTAGGACGATGGGGAACATGCTTCTGACTTGTACTCCTATTGCCAATTAACACCTCCTATAACAGGTTGCCTCAGCTAGTCATTGAAGCAGAGGCAGTAGAAATAGTTTACATGCAGCTTGTTTTTCACACTAGTTGTTTAATACTCGCCAAATTAAACTATTAAAAGGTTCTTTCTTACCTTACTGGGAAAGAAAGAAGCGCTGTAGTGGTCAGCATTCATTTGTCTCCTATTTTGTGTTTAAGTTGTTCCAATTGCAAAAAATAAATAATAGTAGTAATGATTGTAGTAGTTCTTAACATTTTATGTAGAAATATATTGTTTGGTGCAAGAAAGCTAAGATTTGCTCTGCGGCACTTTAGTTCACTGCCTTTATTATTACGGTTGCCCCTGCAAAACTGAGGGTTTTTTTGTTGAAACAGCTATCATGTATTTTAAAAGTCTTTTGTGCTATTAGTGTGATACCAGAGTGGTGTTTAAGATCTGTTTAAACAATAGAAAGTGTCTCAATTTGTGGAATATTTCTTAGTTGCTTAACTAATAATTAAAGTCCATTTTCTGTACCTCTTTGAATAAATGTAAAATAGTACAAATAAAGAGCAGTGCTCTAAAATGACACTTTAGTTCACATTTAATCAGCAGCTATTTTAATAACATAATAAAATTGGCTAAATAATTGATACCAGTTCACACTAAGAGAAAGGTGGAGTAATATACCTAAAAGTGTTAACAAATTTGCTAAAAGGCCTGAGTAGATCGCACTTCAAGGCGTTAGTTTTTATCCTGTTAGAATGGCAAATGCCTTTAACACTTCGTCAACAAGGGCTGCCCAAGTAAAGGGCTGTGTTTTATATTGGATCATCTCTGTTTGAAACAAAAATAGTACCATGCATAATTTAATATTACAATATAATCTTCTGTTCATAACTTTGACATGAGTCTTTTTCCATTACAAGTCTTGCTGAACAAAAATTAAGCAAAATGAGAATATATTTTAATAGCGGCAACTTAATGTTATCAATTATTATTATTGAAATTGTGATTCTGCCATTCTGAACAAAACCAGAATTTGGTTGGGTTTTATGACATGACTGGCTGTCAGGTAGCTCATGTATATCATGTCACTGACTGACAGCAAGTATAGTTGACTTGGAAGAACCATCCATTTTCAGTAAGTAGCAGTATAACAGTATTTTTGAGAACAGGTTTTGAATGTTTATAATTGTTGTATCCAGCTTATACAAAAAAGCTTGGGGGGGGAAAGTTGAATATTCCTTCTGGTTTCCAAATCCCATTTTTCTCCAGTTCCCCAAGAAAGTAAGCAATAAAGCTGTGGGCAGGCAGGAGGAAGGCAGTATTCACTGTTTTGCGATGAGATGGACAGTCTTGGAAAGCTGTGCAGTGGGAGAACCATCTGACCTTTGTTGAGTATCATAATGCAATCAGAAATACCAGCAGATCTTTTGCACTGCACAATCCAGTGCTTTCTTGTTTGGGTTTCTGACAACAGTTAATTTAATTTGGTACTCTGCTTCATAAGGATGGTGCTCCTTTGTTAGAGTTGGCAGGCAGTGAAGTTTGTGAACGGTGATAATAGAACATGCTGTGGAGGGTCAGTGTAAAATACTTTGCCTCCATGTAAGAGATTAGCTAATAAAGTCTTTCTTCCTCTTAGCTTAATGGAAAAAAAATGCATAAACTTCTGTGGAAGACTAGCAGAAACAGACCAAAAAAAAATCATAAAATGTCACCCATAGCACATAATGTGTAGCTAGTGTGCAGAAGCTGCGACTGTCACTCCAAGGCTGTGTTCAATTATCGGCCATTTGTGGAAAAGGAAGTGGTCAGAAATGGAAGTAAATTTGTTCCAGTTTCCTAATGTCTGTTTTTTCAGATGGCTTCATCTAAAGCAAAGTAAGCTGCTTGGAAGACCCAGGTGGTTTATTTTGATGGGTTTATCTGTTAAATCTTTGAAAGTTTTAGGTTAAGAATTTGAACTATGTCTTTCGATAGAAAATTGTGTGCCTATAGTAGTCCATGTGCAAAAGTATCTTTGGTAGGAAAATAATGTGAAACTAAATCTGTTGTGAAGGTAGATTTTGGACAGGTGTTGACCTATGAATCCTTTCCTCTTCAAAATTCCTCAGTTGGTACATCCGAATCATTTCAGAACTCTTTTGAGCTGTTCATTCTAATATATATTCAAACCAAAGGCATATTAATGTGAAAATTAATACACGTAATCAGTACAGTGCAATGAGTTGTTTCCTTTTCTCATAATTACATTATTTCATAGAATGCCTAAAGGAGTGATAAAGTTTAATATTAAGTATCCCCTCTTCTGGAACATCACCAAGGTAAACAAGCATTTGAAAGCCCCACTTGAAATAAGGAAAGGAGGAAAGATGAGGAATGAGTACAGTAGGGTAACACCCTGCTTTAGTTCCTACCTTTGCTTAAACATAATTTAGTTGATATTACAGAAACAAAATGTAATGATGTTTATCTGTCTCCTCCCTATAAGTGTTGAATCTACAGACTGATTTAAAATAAATGTTAAAATGAGAAGTTATGAAGAATAATTAAACTCTTAGGAGTTGTGAACACAGGTGTCTGCATAGGGGACAGATGTGATTAATACCTTGGCTGCAGGAAGGGTGTCAGTGTGATTTGCTGTCTTAACAGACATTAGAGATTCCATATAGGAGATCATATTTAAGAGACATAGTCTGCAGAATAAATTTCAGTTCAAGCTTCTGATTTTTGACAAGCTAGTCTCTCATTAAACATCAGTTTTAGGCTTCTAGAAATCACAGAATTAGTTATGCTACTTTGAGGGAGATTTTTTAAATGCTATTCTTTATTTTTAAAAATATTGACTAGTGTAATGGGATGCTTGTTTACAGTGAAATGTTAAACAAAATCTGGGACAAATGTAAAGTATGTATGAGGACCACAGCATGGATGTTATGGTTCTTCCTAAAACAGTTACTGTGTTTGTACTTTCACCCTTGCTTCAGATGCCCTCTAGTCTAGAACTGGTAGAAAAGTGGAAGAGAGCTTCATGTATGAAGAAGGGGGTTGTTATCAAACTTGTAAGGGTTTTTTAAATTTTTTTATTTAAAACCCAGCTTATCTGTGTTTTATTCCTAGCAGCAATTAAGTGGAAATACAAGTCTTAGTGCTTTCCAAACTAATAAGACTTAAAGTGAAAAGATAATTTAGAATAGACTTAGAGTAGTTAAGAAAATAAACATACATGTTTATGGAGAAAAAACACATAGTATTAAAAATGATTGGGCATTTGAAACTTTGTCAGTCAAACAATTAAGTTGTAGTAGACTTGGAATAAGTGATTCAAGTGCCCTGTGCATCTGGTTCTGTGAAATGCTCTGAAGAGCTCACAGTTTTCATTGTAAGCGTTAGAGGCACACTTCTGCACTGGCACCTCTTACTGTTGGGCTATAGCTAGTGAGGGAAATACTTGATGAAGAGGTGGAATTCTTTTTTTTTTTAAAAAAAAAAAAAGAGGACTATTGGAGAGAATATTGTAGGAAGTGAAAAGTTAAAAATGTTGTAATACTGCATATGGAAAGACCAGAGTGAATTAATGTTGAGTACTAAGTGAGAGTAAGTATCAAGAGGTAATGGTTAGTAGTATCAAAATTGGAAAAAAATTTGATGGTATTAGGAAGCCATTGCCATTAACACAGATCCATGTGTGAATGTGAATTTCAAAACGCAAAGATTGGATTATAAATATAAAGGTTGGATGTGGAGCTAGTAGAGAAGGAATTAATTGACATTAGGAGGAAAGAACAACCCTGAATTTTCTTACTGTCTTTAAAGTGTTCGGAAGACTACATGATGTCGTTCCGTGTAAATGTGAAAATATGTGGGAAGGACAATTATTACACAAGTTTAATGTGCTGATTAAGTTCCTGGTTTTATTTTCAGTAGGTGATGGCTTGCGTTGATCACTATGTGTTCTGTTTGGTATCATATGGAAGCACGTTGTACTGAATTTTTTCACTTTGAATGAAAAATTAGAATTTACTCTATTTTACTTTTTTCTCAATTTTGCATATAAATGTGGAATCAAAATTCTATATCTAAAAAATGTTCATGTAAAGGCACCATTTTTTCTACTTAATGTAGAGTACCTTCTTTTTACCGTACTCCATAGTTGCTTTGTTGCCCTTCTAAGTTTCCATCACCCAGTGCAGAAGTAACCTTTTGTCCTTTTATTGCAAATTTGTTGTACACCATTTTGTAATAAAATAACAAATGTACTGTTAATTGGCTGTAATGAGGCCCGCTGATAGAATTCTGGATATAAAAGCAATATGTCTCTTTTTCCTGGAAAAAAGGACAGTTAAACTGCTGCCTCCTGTGTTTTTCATTTTCAGCAGTACACAGAACCTGGTTCAACCAATCATTCACACCTGGGACAGTTGTGCTAATTTTTGAGTAACTACTCATAAGGCAGAGAGCAAAGTATTTTGTTCACAGCTTTTCCACCTAGGGATCGGAGGTCCGTTTTTTCTCTCACTGTACCAGTGTATCTGCAAAGTACTCCCATAGCCTTTATCTGCAAGTCCGCTTTAGCTGAAAGCTGATGAAGCAAAGGGAAATTGCTGTTTGTGTTGGTGCCAGTTAATCATGCTAGCCCAGCAGCATTTACATTCACACCACTGTAAGAAACACAGAGTTAATTGGAGAACTGGCCATATTTTACAGCTGATGAAGGTTAACATTACAGCAAGGCTGACTAATGAAAACTTATCTGACTCTTAACCTGTATGTCTTGTAACAGGTTTGTACCTAGTGCAATACTGGCCAGTTTCTTATTTGACTGATTCTGATAAGATTGCTCTTCAGATTGGTTTTGGGTGAAAGGAGATGGGATGATGGCTAGGTGACTTGTATTACAAAAGAGGTTAGTGAAGGAAGGTGCTGTAAAGAAGTGTTTGTTATTTGGGTGTGCTTTTTTTGTTTTGTTTGTAAGAACTGCATCTAATGCACAAAGTCACAATGAGGTATGCATTTTTTTCTGTAAGTTTTGTAATATGGAAAACAAAAGAAAATGTTTAGAAACTACAGAGCAACACTGGTGGAGAAAATAATTATTTATTCTTTTTACAGGGGCCACCAACAGATGCTCCTGCAGTCGATACAGCAGAACAGGTTTATATCTCTTCTCTTGCACTGCTGAAGGTAAGTGTTCTGTGTATAGTGCTGGAGATAGAGCACCTGGCACCTATCCAAAGTTTATGGACTAGTGCTTAGGTGCTGGTCAGATGGATTTTTAAAATAGATTAATATTGTTTGGAACACTCAAACTTATTTTAATTACTTCTCTTTTGTTTGTTTCATTTTGATTGTTTTATAGTTCCTTGCAGTTCCCAAAAGTGTTAGAAGTTGCAAATTATCTGTAGATCAACAAAAGTTAAAAGAACTATCCCAAGTCAAACTTGAACCTCCTGTTAAATGTACAGTGTCGTTTGGTCTGATTTCCAGATGTTGAAGCATGGCCGTGCTGGTGTCCCTATGGAAGTTATGGGTCTGATGCTTGGGGAATTTGTTGATGATTACACTGTGAGAGTGATTGATGTTTTTGCGATGCCGCAGTCAGGAACGGTGAGTTCTTTGTAGCTAGCCCATGATAATTTTGTTTGCTTATTTGTTTTTTTGTTTGGTTTTTTTTTTTTAATCATAGTTAATATTTTTAAAAAGCTTTTCCTGCTTTACTTCATTTATGCAATCTTAAGGTATAACCTATTAGGTATAATTCAAACATGAATATAATGGATATAAGGGTTTCAGTGGGGGAAAAAAAAAAAATGAAAGGATGCAAAATGTAAAAGGTTTGGTTGGAAGTGTATCATGCCCTTAATTGTGATGGTGATATAGATATAATTCAAACTTGCTCTCTTTGACAGATCTTAGTGGTATGTCTTAAATGATATTTTGGTGATGTGAAAAAAAGATGCTTTAATTTTGAGTAAGACTATTCATTTTATGAAGAGGTATTTTAAAGAGATGAGTCAGTGGGTGTAATCTGAATGAAATATTATTCTTAAAAGAAGCACAGATCCTTTTAACTTAGACCTGTGCATCAATGAAGATTTCTAACTCTTTTGTTCTGAGCTTATTCTATGCATGTGTATAGTATAAGTAGAATCTGCAAAATTCAGTATGTGACACTTGAATAAAACCTGTAGAGCTGAACTTGTGAGAAACAGTCCAGATTTTGCAGAACAAAGGAAGGAAAAGATTAATTTGTATGCCTATTTAATTATGTTTACTCATCGTAGAGGTGACTTAAATAGCAATTAAAAATCTTATTTCAGTATTTTAAAAATCACATTAAAATACACTTATAAAATTGAATTTAACGTATAAGGGTGTTCTATCAAGTAGTTCTAAAGTAGTCAGTTTGTCCTTTTAAACAGATGCCCATCAATGGTGTTTAAATTTTCATTTGTGAACAGTAGCAAGTTAATATTGCTTTATATACAACTACTATGCTTTTTGTCTGTCTTCTGCATCAGGGTGTCAGTGTGGAGGCAGTTGATCCTGTATTTCAAGCTAAAATGTTGGATATGCTGAAACAGACAGGAAGGTAAGTCACACTAAAGAGGGCTGACAGTAAGAAGTCCCCCTGCATGTTTGAAATAAACAGCTGGCTTTCTGCAAAACCAGTGATCTAGGGGCTAGTGGTAATGCTTAAAAAGAAGAAATTGGCCCGGGAATCAGGTAAGTAGCATAGCAAATTCAGTTTACCTCATGCATTTTAACTGGTAGGAGATTGTCACTTATGGTAGACCTACAGCTTTGATTATTGCACAGAAGGATCAGAATGCTGCTCAATTTACTGTAGGCAGTTATTAGACAGTACCTGCTTAAAAGATTTTTTTTTAATTTCTTTTAAGATTTTTTAAAATCTTAACTTGTTGCTAATTTATGAGCACTTTAAAAGAAAGGGGAAGTGATTTTGTAAAAGATCCTAGTATTTAAATGAATTTTTATTTCACTCCTACCTCTCAACAGTTGTCGTCTCCTTGCTCGAATTCTTTTACTGTGGGAAAAACTTCAAAATTAATGTTAGCAAAAGACTCAGCAGCTGAACAGAACAGTGCAAATTGCTTTTTGACTGAGTTCCTAGTTCTACTGCTGGTTTAATTGATATTTAATCCTTTCCCACCGTTGGTTCCCATCGTCCATGTCTGAAATGGACTTTCTGCCGTGAAAATTCAACCCTCGACACCAAGGAGTTAAAAGAGTAGATATTTACTCAAGTGCTGAAAGGGTAGAAACTGGTTCAGGGAAGGTGTGGTAACAGGGTGAAAAACTGAAAGTATGATGTTCCACTGCTAATGTGCATCCCTTAATGATAGCCCTCTTTTGTCGTATGTATTCATGTCCATGTTTTCACCATACTATGGTAATTTAAATATTTCTAATGATGGTTTTTCTCTCAGCTCACCCTAACTTATGCCCTAATGCACTACTATTTCTTTTTGTTACATGTTTTTATTTTTAAGAATCTCAATGTCCTCTTTGTTTCAGACCTGAGATGGTAGTTGGTTGGTATCATAGTCACCCTGGCTTTGGGTGCTGGTTGTCTGGTGTAGATATCAATACTCAGCAGAGCTTTGAAGCCTTATCAGAAAGAGCTGTTGCTGTGGTGGTGGATCCCATTCAAAGTGTAAAAGGAAAGGTATAGTAGGCTTGACTTTTTATCTTGTGTGTGTGTGTTTGTTTGTTTTTAATGTGCTTTATTAAGATTTGGTATAGAAGCACTGTAAATACGTGCTTTTGGAGGCCCATTTTGCCTTAAAAAGTAAAAATTTTAAAAATTCTCATTGTAAATCAAAAGGTCTCTGTTTTTTTATTCAGCTGTCACTCAACATGTTTGCAACAAATAATACATTGTTTCAGATATTACATTTTATCCATAAAAGCTAAGATCAATTACCCACAGATTGGAATAGGCTCAGCTCCTTAACATGGGTAGTAGCTAAGGCAGCATTGATTTTAAGGAGTTGCATATGATGGCTTTTAGTATAATTTCTATTTAAATGTTTTGAGCAATAAAACTTTACAGAAGACTTGGTATCAAGCATTTGAGTTTTTGAGAAGTGTGCAGATAAATGATTAAGCACGTTAAATGGTTATGAAAAGAGATTAACTTGCAAAGCATATTGGGTTATACTTGTCCTTTGTTGAAATCTCTTTTGTTCTTGTTTAGTTCTCTTTTTATTTCTTTCTAGCCCCATATGCCATTTTCCTATTTCCTGCCTCATGACAGCAGGGAGCAGCTCTATTATCACCTTCACAGAGCTGTCTGCAAATGTGAGAGGCAATTCGATTTTGCTCAACCACAGGGAGAGTGGATTAGAAAAACTACAGAACGTACAGAAATTGGCTAGGTGGTTTACTGCTTTAAAATACTGCTGAGGTGTTTTGTTTGAGCATGCACTCCCATTGTATTGTAGAATAATTATTGAAATGAGTCATGGTATATATGGATGATATTAATGTAAATTTATAAATATTTAAAAAGTGTTTGTCTTCTGTAAAGCTGGTATGTCATGTTTCCTGCGAGACAGATCATATTAAAGCTACCAAACAATTTCACTAAGGGTTCCCTTAATTTCATAATAGAATATTCTGAAGCTACAGTTGCATTTTGGGTTTTTTCTTTCTGATTTTAACAGCAAATTTGTTTATGTAGCAGACAGTTGAGAAAATAATAGCTTCCAGTTGTTTGTAAGCTATTAAACATTGATTCAATGTTGCTCCCTTTTAAATTGCTTAAAGAGTAGAAGAAAATTAAGGTAGTTTTTGTGGGGAAAAAATGATGCAGTAGAATATTTAATTACTTATGACTTAGTTTTTTCTGAAAGTTTTTCCCCTTTCATTTTTATTATTTTCCCACTCCGGCAGAAATACTGAAATGGGATTCTTTCTAGCTTGTGAAAATAGAACATTCAAGACTATCCTCGTAGGTAGTTTAGACCTCACTAGCTATTAAATCCATTAAGGAGAAAAGCCTGACAGTAAGTCTCACTACTGTTACACCACGTTTGCTCACTAAGTGCCTTCCCCCCCCAATAATTTTTTCCACTGTTGTTTGACACAGTTGTCATCTTTGAGGGTCTTTTGTTCTCTTCAAGAAAACAGTCTTTGGCATATTTATTTTGAATATGAATAAACTTTTGTCCTATCTGAACATTTCTGGAATTTTTGTCCATCTAAACATTTCTCAATTACAGCTCTTCTTATGGCATTGCTGCTAGTACTTGAGATCACTGGAAGTCTTGTAATGTTTGTGTTTCATATATGTCTAGCTGCTACAGTCAGATTAAATTATGTTCTCAGGTTTCACGTTAAAAAAAAGTTTACGTCTGTCATGTTTCTAGCAAGTGCTTTCCCTAAAAGCTTAGAAATGGAAAGAATCACCCAAATTATGAATACCACTTTTAATTTCTTGATTTGGGGGGGAGAGATTGGGCTATGGAATGTATATGACTTTTATGATCCTGGTTGTCAAGATCACTTATATTAAAATGTGCTTTGATTCTGGATGAACTGAGAAAAGAACAGATATATTAGAGCTCAAGGGGATTTCTTAAGTCAGGTTTGACTGCTGCCTGTACATAGCTGCCTTAGCATGGCATCCAGTGCCTCTTTGCACACTAGACAACTGAAGCTAAGCCTGTTTCAGGGAAGTACCCGCTTTTTCAGCCAGCAAAAGGAGTGATGCTTCCAGGGTAGTTTTGCTGGTGTAGTAGCCACTATGCTTGTGGGGTTTTTCCTCATGTATATATAGTTATGTGAGTCCACGATCATTACTCCTTATACCCTTTTACTAGAATAACTGCCTGGCAAAAAATTACAGTGAACATGTGGCATAGAATATTTTAATATGGTGTGTTTTGACTGAGTTTAGATGTATTTAAAAACAAAGTCCAAAATAACACATTAGCTAATTTTAAACCTGCCTCAGGGCAGGTCCATGCCCATATAAATTGCTATGGTTTGTAGTCAGTGAAGCAGTCATGGTTGTGCTAGTGAAGAATAACTGGGGCAGAGGTTATTTTCATGTGTCAGGAAGTTGAAATGAATTCTGATGAGGAGCCTCAGGTTTGCCTTGACTAGCTAAAGCACTAAAAAGCAGTTTGCCCTGTTGCTAGTAGAAAGCAAAAACTCATTAACTACTTAGCTGTCCTTGTCTGGACACACACGTTCCAAACACCTAGTAGGACAGGGGAAGATGATTGCAGTGTAAAGATAAGACTACATATAATTCTCATCAGTTTAAAAAAAAAAAAAAAAAGTTGTCTTAAAGCCATTAAGTTATGTTGTCTTAAAGCCATTGAGCAAAAATAAGTCATATCACATCCCTTAGTAAAAATAAAACCTTCATATAGATCTGTGGACTAAATGCCAACTGCTTTAATGGCCATTTTAGGACTGGTATATTATTACATAAATGCAGTAGGACACATGAAGGACAAGTAATTTTAAATGTTGATCTTATTACTTTTACATATGTTTTCTTGTACACACAGTATGCTTTTTCATTACTGTGTACCATATATTGCAATTTTAGGCTAATTATGTTCTAACTGTCTATAAAATGAATTCACAGCAGATCAGTGAACTCACTGAAGGTCAGTGACCAGAACCCAGAGAGAAAAAGCTTTTATATTTCAGCTTGGTTTTGTTTTTAAATTGATTGCCATGAATGAAGTCAAAGTAAACATGCTGAAGTACAGCCAGTGGGGCAACCTGGCTAGCTGTTGCTTTATCTCATACTTACTAATAGACCTTTATTTTACCCCCTCCAGTTTTCCAGTCTGTGCAATGGAAACTGTAATACATATATAGAATAATCCTCAGAAGCAGTAATTTAATTAAAGATCTGGAATAAAGCTAAATATTGACATTTCATATTTATTTCCAACATATATTTTGAAATGTCTGTACAGAGAACTACATACCTTTGCCAAATGTTAAAAATAAATTTTTTGGACCTTAAATAAACAGCTGTTCCACACCTCCTAAGGAAAATATAACTACACGAAACCCACTGTAACATATCTAACTACACAAGCATTAACTTACTGTATTGCATTCATATATGCTAAATCAAGGCAAAACTGGTGGTTTTTTGAGCTGTTTTAAAGTATAATTTAAAAATTTATAGTAAAAAAAAGTCACCATTTACAATTTCTTGTGTGCTCTGAAGCTGGTTGTTGGTGTCTCTTGATTAATAATTGCTGGCATAAGTATTGGTAGAATATCCAAAATTGTCAAGAAGTCTATTTTGTACATCTGAGAAGTTTGTTGGCACTTGTGGTGTTTAGTAGAATATGTAGCAAAAAATCTCTTATACAGCAAAATTTCATATATCATTTATGAAATACACATTATACCATAGTTTTTCCTAGCAAGGCACTGTCAGAAGTCTTTGTAAGAAGATCTGTTGGTTTAGGGAGAAAAAATCCCCCCCCCCCCCCCCCGAGGAAAAGACTTGTCTTCGCCATAACTTTTTATAAATTCTGCTTTGCATGTCTATCACCTCCTCATAGATAAAAACAAATATGCTATACATCATAAACTTGTGCTTAAACCATATCCTGAGACCTTAATAAAAAGGTTTTCTGCTGTGGTATTTTATCCTTAATCCCATTCAGAGGCTACAAGGAGGAATAAAAAAAGAACATTTGGGTAGCCAGGTGAATCAAAGTATTTCCAGTTGTAAATGATCCCAGGAGATCATCTAGTCCAACTTTGTGCAGAGCACAGTGTTAACATTGAGTTCAGACCAGCTTGATTGGGGTTTGGTTCACTTGAGTCTTGATATGGGAACAGCCTCACGGGAATACCTGTTCCATTATTTTATTATTCTTGTTTTCTTGTTTTGTTGGGGTTTTTTTCTTGCATACAGTCAGCAGCTCCCCAATTCAGTTCATTATCACTGTCTCCTACAGTCACATACATTATTGAAGAACCTTGTTCTGTGGTCCAAGTAACCTCTTCTCAATTTGGAAGGTTTGATACTTCAAAGAGTAGCCAGAATGTGGGCTTTGGTCTAAAACTGTTTTCTTCGAGCAGGTTCTTTTTAGTGCAAGTTGTAAATTGCTTTCTTTTGTTCAATTTGAGATCTTCAAGATTTTATTCTAAAAGGAGTAACAAATGTGATGAACTTTATCATTTGTTATTCTACTCATTTTTAAAGTGTGAAAAAACCCTACTCTTTTCATGCTTCTAGAAGTCCCAAAGAGGGACAGTTAATATTGTATATTTTAAAAAAAAGAAAGATAGAAAGAAAAAAGTATTGGTTGTCCTAAAATAGTTATTATCTGGAGACAGAGAGAAAGATGCTGGTTTTATCCTCCTTGTACAAATGAAGAGCTGAGGGGAAGAGAGCTTAGCTGAGTTGCTGCTGGAGGACCATAGCAAGGTTGTGTCTGTCCAAAGCCAAGGGTCATCTTGAGCACATGAACGTCTCAAAGTCCTTTTGAGCTGTTAAAGAAAAATAGTATCTTTAAATATTCAAATGTCTGTTTAGAATGACGAAGCATTCTATGCCTATTGTAAAAGTGTGGTGGTTCAAATACTATACTCTGGAATATTGTAGTTACAATACAGCATGTTATTACTGTGCTTCATGGGATTTTGTCCATTTTCCAAAATGGACAAAATGTATGTATGTATAGGATAAAATACCACTGCAAAACCTATAGATCATATAGTTGAACAGAGCTTTGGTTTTCATTTGCTGAGTGACCTGTTCTGGCTACTTTTTCCAGTTTAAAAAACAAAACAAACAAACAAAACCCAAAAAAAACCACCAAAAAAAAAAAAAAAGACAACCCACCCCTCTTACTGGTTTGTTGGGTTTTTTCCTTTTTTTCCTGTTTTTCCCAACTGCTACGTCTAGTTGACAACCTGTGTATAATTACTTTTGTATATGAGCAGTATGAGGGGTTTTTTAATACTTGATTTCTGGTTTTAAATCTTGAAAATAATAGGTGGTCATTTGGTTGAGTGCTGACCATAAGACTAGCAATTTGCAACTAGTTTTGATTTCTTCTGCTACTTTTACGTTGCAGTTTAGGTTAAATTTTCGGTACACTACACTAGCTCAGCTTGATTGATGATTTATGTGGGGAAAGGCAACTGAACTCCTCTTCTGAGATGGTTTTTGTGTTGCAAATCCTCCCAACTTTATCAAGACAAATATGTGAACATTTTTTTTAACTTGGTAATTACTTGATAGCTAAAAGAGTGAAACGAAAAGCAGATGGAGATTTAACAATTACTCTTCTGAATGCTGGATTTGCTGTCTAACCTCAAGAATTTTCGTCAGCTGAACATAAGCCTTACACTAGTTATCTGAAAGATGGTGTGTTTTCAGACCTCCACTCTTTTTATTGGAGTGCTATTTTCACTTTGAACCTGGTCTTTTCCGTTGTTTGTTTGAATTAACCACAGGATTGGAGGAGAAGGTGACTTTTTTAAGAGGGCAGAAAAAAAGCAGTCCTTAAAATGAGGTGTGTGGAGACACCAGTGTAATGCCTGAAATTTGAGATTTAAAATAGGCCACTAAGAATTAAGTTTGAGAGGACTTTAAGTAGATTGGAGGCACCTAACTGAACTTTTTTATATACCCAAATCCCCCTCCTTGCTTCATGCATTTGTCTTGATAACCTTGACCTTAATAAATCTTCTCTAGACACAAGTGATTTCAGCAGTAATTAGGGTGCAACTTGAAAATATGAACTAAAACCAACTAAACAAAACAGTGATTAGACTATATTGTCACTGCTGCTTTGGAGACATGTCTGTTTATTCTGAATTATGCAGATAATATTTTTAAAAATAAAATAAACAACCTAATTACAAATTTATATTAGAATCTTTTATATCTGGAACAACTTTCACTATTAGAACTGGGCTTGCTAACATTTTTCTATTTTAAATGGGAAAAAAATTGAAAGGTAACTTTGCAATGTGTAATTTTGGTTGAAATTTCAAGGGTACTTTTCTGTACATCTTGTACATTGTTTAGTACATTTAGATGCCCTTACAGTACTGTGGTGTCTCTTAACACACGCTGAATAGAACACTTGGTGCAATAACCTGCATATCAGAGATGGAAACAAGCTTATTTGACCTAGGCAAGAACCTAGTTTCCATAGGAGCCAAATTTGGAGAATAAGAAAGTAGATACGTTTGTGCTGTTCAATTATTGTTGATTCAGTAAAGATTGATGCTCTTTTTCCTGGAGAAGCATATTTGTAAGAGATTAATTGAATCAACACTACTGTATAGGCCACTTGGTGGTTTTGGTTTAGGATGCTGAAACTGAGCCGTAAACTACAAACTACCAGCATACCACTGTTTTGTTACTGTTCTGTTTGAAAAGCAGCATTTTTTTACAGTAGTTGCACATCTTCAGAATAACTTTTTTCCATACTATGCTTCCTAATTTTTTTAATGGGATGCCAAAACTGTTAATACCAATGCTGGTGTTATAAAATTTGTTATACAACATCCTTTGAACTTGCTGTGATTCAATTAAATTATATATGTTTACTTACTAAACTATTTACATAGGTTACTTCAGTTCATGCTCTTCCTTAAGACAAAAAAGCTCCAAGAAGACTTTTTGTTGAAAGTATTAAATGTTTAATTTTCTTTTGCTATGGTGGATGTAGAATAGTCCATTTATCTTCATTAAGGCATATAGCTTTAAAACTTGCGGCTTTGCTACTTGAGAGTTATGGATGCATGCCCTCACTTGTCAAGATAAATGTATTATACTGTAGTTCTTTCCCCTCCCAGTATGGATATTCAAGTTGTACTGCAGATTTGACCACAAGTAAGCAATTCTCTAAGGATAGAGAAGGAAAATGCACATCCTCCTAGGAATATATTTTCCAGAGCTAAAATTGACATTTTTATAAATAATTTCCATGTTGCAAACTTTTAAACTCACAATCACAGCAATTCAGTGATATGCATTTGGCATGAGTCAGTTTCAGTTCTTAGTGCTTTTCATTGGAAATGGCATAAAAAGTAAGATTTCTTTGAATTTTTTATGTTGTGGGCTTACAGGGGACAGAAGATGTTCTTTACTTGTAGTTGTCTAACAGTGCATGGCAGCATAAATAACGAAATGGTCATAAACTCGAGCTGCACTTCTCAGGTCACATGTTCCATTTCATTTTTAAAGAATCGGGAAACAAACTAAGCAGTTGATAACAGGTCAGTTGCAGGTGATAAAAGAGATTTTAGATGGGACATTACTTCTTTTTCCACACCTGGTACAACCGCAGTATATCTTTTGCAGAGTTGTCTTTAAACACTTGTATGCTTGTTCATAAGCATATGGCATAAACTATACCTCACTATTTGAATTTCAAGGACAACAATACATTTTTAAAGATAGTCACCATATGTCATAGATTCCCAATGGGGGGAAAAGTATTGATAGAGACTTTTTTAAGAAAGGCTTACTTATTTGTAACTGAAGTTTATCATTAAAATATAGTGCGTCTTGCAAAACAAGACTTTTTTTCAGTATTGTTGGTAGGTTTGATATTGGAAGCATTTAAGAATGAAGTGTGTAAAGTACTCTTTTAATTACTTGTTTGTTTGTTTGTTTGTAAAAAACACCCCACAAAGTTAGGAAGATTGTTTTGGGAAAAAGTGATAATATACATAAGGCATTCACACTCTCAGAAGAAGCTAAAATAAGCCCGGTATTAAGCATCCTAAATTTTAATCAAGCCATTATTTTTAATAACTATATACACACTATAAAAAGCCATATTTTTATCTAGTTAGCAATTGAGGAGTGCAGCACTTGTCTTTGATTGTGAATAACTGTGAATCGTATTAATTATAGCTATCCTCAATTTGATTAAGTACAGTGAAAATAATTGCAAATTTCATACCTAAAAATACATTATGCTGGTTCCACTGTGGGTTATCGACTCTGAGGAAGTGCTTAAAAAATGCTGTATAGTTATTGTTTTTTAGATTATTATGCTTTTTGATGCTAAGACAGATGTACAAAAAGATGCAGTTTTTATTTTGTATTGGCAGCTTCCAAATATTTAGTATCTATTTCCAAGAGCTGCAATTAGTAAAGCATCCATGGTACTGAAATCCACACATCCCACAAGCTAATTATATTTGCAAGGTCAGATTGAATACATATTTTCAGAAAAATAAAGGGTTATATAAATGTGTCTTCTACTTGGCTGTTATATCACAGTTTGTTGATCTGGAGTATAATGTGTACAATTCACAAATTTGTCTGATAACAGAAAGTGGTGTGTGATTGTGTTTATTTTACTAACCAGTATATTCACAGCAATCACTTCCAAATATCTCTCCAGTAAAGATGTGTTAATTACAAAACAGACAAGGTCTTCTATTATATTAAAGCTACTAACAAGAAGACAGCAGGAATCACACATGTAAATAGCATCATCAACCCCTATTTTAGTCCTCTGTTTTGATCTGTGAGTTGCGCATAGACCAAAGGTGCTATTAAAGACTCAGTATATGAAATAGGCAGCATTATATGAACAAAATTTATTCAACAAGAAAACAGACCTTTAACATGAATTTAACAAGCCTGAGAAATTATAAACTCTCATATGCTGCAGATTCATGCAGTGATAATAAACAAAAAAGGAAAGTAAGAGGTTTCCTTAAGCTAGCCAAACTGCTAATGGTTTTGTTATAAGCTGTCTGCTGTTGAAATGACCTCTGAAAAGTCTGAAGACACTTATACTAGGAAAAATTAAATGGTCAGAGTGGTGAAAGAGTTGCAGTATGGAAGTGCGTTTTAAAAAAATTGTACCATCACATTTCTGGAAAATAACCCAATGGTGTAGCCTTTTGTTTATATCTTTATGGAAAGGGAATTTAGCATGAAGCTTGGAAACAGTAGTTTTTACTAAAACAGTGCATGCTGCATTAGGTAGTTTGGGTTCAATGAAAGCTTAACATTTTTGAATGAGCAATACTGATTACTTCCAACAAAAATCTAAAACTAAGTAGAAGTTTCTGCTGCCCTTAATTAATCCTTAGGGCTTCTGCATTCAAAATACTGTGTCTAAAGTTTCCATTGTAGAATATGGAGTGACCATGTTGCTGTCATCAGATTGCATCATGCTGTACTTCAAAATACACAAACACAGAGAGGAGGCTTCAGCTTACACACACCTCCAAGTGCTCACCGGGGCTTTTTTCTTGAATCTTACTGTGGCATAATTAACACCTGCTTCACCCATTGCTCATTAGGACACTGGACATTAATGAGTCTATTTTCCTCTAATCGTCTAAAGGAGGGACTGATTTGTGCTCACTGTAGGGAAAAAAAAAAAAGCAATTACATTGTATAGAAATTAATATGTAGGATTTATTGTATTTAGGTTTTTATTGCGTATTAGGTCTAAATTTAGCCTCCAGGTTGTTGAGCATGTTAGTTTCTTTAAGATGGTTGCTATAGCGATAGCAGCAAATTCCTTTAATCTTAGTGTAGTTAAAGTATTTAGCTACCGTTGGTTATCACAGTACCACTGAGACGAGAAATACTCACATGTGTACTTCTTATGCCCTTCTGAGATTGCAAAAATGAAATTTCATCCCTTTTTAAAGCTTAAAATTTGTGATTATATTTCACACTATTTTCTGTTAGATTGATATTTGTTCTACTTAGGAAATGCTTGCATTTTGCTCCTCCAGGAGAACAGGAAGAGTGGGCAGCTCTTTCCCACGCAGGTAGTACATGAAACATAACAAAAATTACTTCTGGTCAGCATTAATATGCTAGAGTAATATTCAGTATCACTCAAATATTTTAGCAGCTAGTTCTCAAATTTTAATGTAAAATTTATCCAAACATAACCTTGAGAACACCAACCAAAATGTTGAATTTGTTGTGAAAATCAAGTTTCATCAGTTTTTTGGTTTGGATTTCCTTTTTATTTTTCATGACTCAAGTCCCAAAATAATCCATGCTGGATAATGCCATTCGTTCTTGGACAAGCTTAACATTGTGTAGTGAAGTTCTCAGTTAAACTCAAATCTTGATGTGTAGCTGTTAGCAAGTTGTGTAAAGCAGGTCCTTATAGTAATTACTGCCAGGTTCCTGTTTCTAGCTCTTCTGGGTGAATTTTTACTTGCCTGGGTTTTTCTTATCTAGCTGGTCTCTGGAGAACCTGTGGTGTGGAAATTTTTTACTTGGCTTTACTTTTTCGTTTATATTGCTTATTTGTTATGGTTGAGCATTTCCAGGGGTTCATAAATTAGAGCATCTGGTTACAGGGGAACACAGAGATGTATACAAAAGCTCATCATGAGTGTTTTGAGATAGAGAAAAATCTGATAATGATTAAAAAAAAAATAATTTTTTTTTAATATGTTAACCGCAAAGAATACGTAGATAATATGGAAACTGTTTCAGATCATTAAAAATATTCTCAAATTTAATTGCTTTTTTGTAGTGTTAGCATCTGATGGTGTGCTTCTGCTGCATATTAAATGTCAGTTGTGTTAGGTTTTTTTATTTTCATTATTGTTTAGAAAAAAATGACACTTAACTCACTTTAATTGGGTCACAATCCAATAATTTTAATAAAGTTGATTTTTTTCCATACTCTTTTTTTTTTTGCATGTAGTTTTAAGACATAATATATGCAGGTGGATCTGGCCAGTCATCTGACAGTCCAAGCCATAGTCCCTAGTGGCACTGAGTCACTCAACATGACTGATGTAGTTGGGTCTCAAAAGTAAATAACAGGTGATGAGTTACTAGGCTTTTTCAGTTTACACTTTGATAATTGGTTATTTTTTGTTATAAATACTTGCCAATTAATTTTTTCACATGAATCAACTCAATATTTATATTGTACTCTTATTAAATTGCATATGTATTTAGTTGTTAATATTTGTGTAAATAATGGAGAGGAAAATTCTAGAACAAGTTGGGAGACTCGATGTTGCTTTCACTGCAGACTTTGTGACAGTGGTTGATTTCATAAAAATTTGGTTCAGGTCTAGTTCCTCAAAATATCAAACCAGCCATATAAATGTATCTGTTGTCCAGCCCATAGTATGGAGACAAAGAGAATAAAGGAGATTTAAACTGTTTAATGAATTAGAATAACTCTTCAAACCTATGCAGACAAGATGTTGGCAAAGTATGCCTGATGATATTTCTGTGGACCTACAGGGCTGTACTTGCACTGGTTGCTAAAAGACTGGGGTCTAAATGAGAAGTCTTATCTTGCAGTTATCAATCTCTAATGGTGAGTGACCAGTAAGAGTGGGTTTGAGTGTACTGTTGGTACGTTCTCAGTTCTGTTTCACCTCACGTAAGTGTTGGATAGGGGTGCAGGCTTTATTTTATGGGGCTGTGAAATCCTATTTCCAAAGATTTTCATAGACAAATTCAGCCCAGGACAGAATAAAAATCACTGATGGTCTTACTTTATTTGCAATGAAATAGCACTGAATACTCTACCGTGTACCTTTAAATCATAAATGACCTTGGTTTTTTCTTACTCTATTTTTTACTTCTGAGCATGACACTGACAAGGACTTTTTAATCCATCAGGCAGTTTATAGACCCTTTCGTAGTCACAAGAAGCAAAAAGCATCTGACTAGAAGGGAATACATGGGGCAAGTTCCTTGCTGGCTATAATTTTGTTGTCATTTCAAGTATTGTGGTAGTATAATTGATGTGACAGGACTGGGCTTTAGACTTGGTCCCTTAGCTTGTGCTCACTTTCAGTTTTAGTCTCTCTGTCATTCATTTTGATTGGATAAGATTTAGGTGACAAACATATGCATACCTTTGAAGCTTAGAGTAAGCGTATGTAAAAATTCAATGTTACAGGATGACATCATATATACAAAACTTACAGCTCCATGGAAAAAGGTAATAATTGGTGTCACCTTACAATACAAGTTAGTGTAGTGAGCTGATAGCATAACCAGCAGGAGGCTCTTTTTTATTAATGTTATAATTAAATGATTTTCTGGATAAAGGCCAAAAACAGATGAGAGTTGATTGTGCCTTGTCCACTGTTGCTTGGCACTATTAGTTGCATTTTCTAAAAAGAATTGACTTGACATCTTGTTTTTACAGGTTGTTATTGATGCCTTCAGATTGATCAATGCTAATATGATGGTCTTGGGACATGAACCAAGACAAACAACTTCAAATCTGGGTCACTTAAACAAGCCATCTATCCAGGTGAGCCCAGTGCTGATAGTCCTGTAAATGACTAGATTTGTTCAGCAGTTTTGGGGAAAGGTACCTAAAAACAGTAAGCTACAAATTGTTTATAGTTCTCTCTATAGACTTTTTATGTACACATTTATAATTGATGTGACTTGTCAATGGAGTTATTTATGTGAAGAGTTTAAAATTGAACCCTAAATTAGCTACCTAAGTGCGAATGCATGTGTAAGTATTTACTGCAAAGGCTTAAGTACAGATTTATGGAAATGCACACTTTTGAAAGGGACAATTGATGTTGTACCATGTGATGCAAGATGGGCACTGTTTTCAGTACTGTGGTTTTAAAAAATGCATCTTGTTAACATCTCAGCTTTCCTAAAGATAAACTATTATCCAGCCAACTAGGGGAAAAGATCCTTCTTCATCAATAATCTTTCTACTGTATGCTTGGTTCTTGCTGAGTATTGTAATCTACATTTAACCTTGGATTGTCTTAATCTCTGACTTTTATATAAAGGCTGAAATTTGCTGAAAAAATGGAGGAGTAGGAGATTCGGTGGATAAATTAGATGTTTGTGTGATTGGCTTAAACTGTAATGTTTCTTTTTAATATGTTGTCTTATTTCCTTGCAAGCACTTATGAAACTTAGCTATTCAAGATTTGATTTCTGAAGTTGACTTTCGCTAGCAAGACAAAAATGTTGGTCTTCAATGAAGCAAGCCTTTATTTTGAGAAATAGCTTCTGTTCTGAAACAAATATCCCCTGGAGTGCATAATGCTTTTATCTGTGTCATTCTTCTGCCTCAATGTTTTTTCCTTTTTTTCCTCTACAGAAAACTTTTTTTTTTCCCCTTAGTGTGCATTCTAAAAGGCACGTGTGCTTGCAACCCTGGAGCTTAATTCCCTATCTTTTGAGACGTTGCTTGAACAATAAAAGTAATAATTAGCTAGATAAACACCCAAGAAAAAGACTGTATGCAAGTCATAGCAGAATTGAAATAAAGGTTAAACTTCTGCTGTAAAAGAGCCATCCTTTGGGAGTTATTAGACCACCATACCCTTATCTTTCAAAAGATCCGTTGTTTTTTATTACTAATCCATTGAAACCCTTTACTATTTATAATAATGCTTGCCAAAGCCACACAATTAAAGAATGTCTGGAGGCTGTTGTGTTTTAGTTTTGATTTTTTTATTGGTAAAAACTGCAGATTATAACGAGTATGAAAAAAGCAGCTAATAGTCTTGATTGGATACAGGCAAGCCCATGCTTGCATATTTCAGGGATTTTTCTAACTGGGCTTTTCTAGACTGTGTATAATGACCTCCCTTGTAAACCCCTGTAGTATTGTTCAACTTCATTATTTTAAGATCACTGTCACTACAACTTGGCATATTTTGGCCATGGGAGTTTTGGGTTTCTGTTGTTAGAGTGGGGATTTTTTTGTTTGTGTTGGTTTTTTGCAAGTTGGCAGTGAGCTGTTATAAATGTTACTGTTAAACTAAAAATCATAGTTTAAAATGATACTCTCTTCTTAAAACTTCAAGAGCTCTTGGAATGTTGGTTTGCATTTATTCTAAGGTCATGAATAAAATTCTGACCTACTTGAGGTCAGCAGCAAACTTAGTATTGATTTCAGCTGGGCTAGAAGCAAGGGGTTTAAGACATTCCTTAATCTCAGGAATAACAATAGTACATGGATTGATTTCACTTTTTTTGGCGGTTTTTTCTTGTTTCCTTATCAACAGCTTTTTTAATTTTTCTTTGTGCATCTAATTTTTAAGGCTTGTTTAAGTGATGGGTTCCATTTGAGACAAAATACATTAAGAAGCAGCTTTGTTTTAAAGTATTTTATGGATTTTAACTTAACCTGTTGCAGTGGCTAAACCACAACTACTGTTCAGGTTTGAAGTGAAAGGGTCATTCGCCTTTTGCATTTGCACTCTTAAAGAGTGATTTCAGAAGAGGAGAGGAAAGAGAGGATAGTAGGGGAAGGTGAAGATGTTTGTCAAGTTTTAGGAGCTTTAGAAAACACCCTAAATACCTACAACGCAAACCCCAAAAACCTCATATGCAATGCTTTTGAGTGGGATAAAAAGATAGCAGTGGAAACTAATTATTGCTAATAGTTTTAACCATAAATTACTTTATTGATAAAACCTGATTTTTTTTTTCAGCTTTTCATACAGATAATTTTGGAAAGCTGAAATATTAAGTTGCATAAGGTGCAAATACACATGTATTCTGTGCAGCTCTAAGGAATATATTTAAACATAAATAGGTGGAATGAGTGAAACATGAAATATTTACCACTAATTCTGTATATTTTATGTATGGTTTATCTCATTTATAAATGTATACTTGATATGTAAAATTTTTTGAAAAATAGACAATTTCAGTTGTGATGAGGATTTATCATAGAATTTTCTTAATCTCCCTCACCCCTAAATATTAATCTGCCTCACTGTTAAGTCCTGTTAAAAAAAAAAAAAAAAATCATGTAATGCACGTGAGCAAAACAGAAGATACATGTATATAGGTGTCACTTAATCTAATATTAAATTGATCACCTTTTGACATACAAGTTTAAGGACACGTTTGCACAAAGCATTAATTATTGTAATAAAGGCTGATTGTCATTTAATGTTAAAGAAAATTATCTTTAATATCCAAGGTTATTTTGGTGCACATAGTCTAACCAATACTGGATGTGTTTAATCACTGCTTCAGCTATTCTGTCTTTGCATTGTATCTTGGAGAATAAACTTGGGAATGTTGGCAGTGATTATAGATAAACAGATAGCCAGCATTCTTTTGTTTGTAACAGATAGAGCCTTATTTTTAATATAAGTGATAACCAAGTTTATCGAGAGAGGAAGGATTGGAGAGAAATATGTTTGTGCATATGTATCGGTCAAATGTTTTCAGGCAGTTACCACTTTTTCCTGTAATAGTTGTTACTGTGTGAAAAAAATCCGTGGTTTAGAAATAGAATGTATAAGTGTCAGTTAAACACTAAAAGAGAAATAGGAAGAGGTATATTTATTTGATACCTACTTACAGTCACTGTGCATTTCTTTGTGCTTTTTTCTTTTATTTAAGTGCTTATTCTTTTATCTAAGTGATGTTTGAAGATTTAAATGAACCTTCTAATATTTTTTCATTTTAATGGTGGGTACTTTTTATGCAAACTTTTCTCTGAATCTTACAGGCACTAATTCATGGACTAAACAGACATTACTATTCCATCACCATCAACTACAGGAAGAATGAACTAGAACAGAAGGTAATTGTATTAGCTTTTATACAGAGGACAAAAAAATGCTATGCAGACTGTTTAAGACTTGTGGCAATATTCTGATTTTCAGCTGCAGTTGCATTCAGTAGTTATTTTAACTCTCCTGGCATAGATGACTTCTCTTCCAGAAAACGCTTATGCGTACAGTCATGATGATGAAACCTTCCAAAACCACATTCTAATAGTCATATAAAGAGTTTGACAACGTGTTTGTCCACGTTTTATGCAAAGTCCTCATGCTGTTTTCTGCACTTGAAACCTTACACAAAGCTGTTAAAGTTTTCAGTCATGAAGCTGAAAGACATACTAGCTCTTAGCTTTTCTCAGGCTGGAATCCCTCAAGGTAGAAGACCATATTTTCCAAAGACAACTGTATAACCAAGGAATCTCAGGTTTTTATTTATTGCAGTTACTTTGACAAGAAGGTACTTTTATTTGATACAAAGCTCCCCAGGACTACACTTAATATCAGGAAGTAGTGATGCCCTCCATTTTTGGGGGGGGGGTGGGAATTGTTCAGTTACTGACAACAAATACTGTGAGTTACCATTCTGTGAAAAGTAGGGATTGGAAGGGACCTCTGGAGATCACCTAGTCCACCCCCCCTGCTACAGCAGGTTCACATCTATCAGGTTGCATAGGATTTGTATCCAGGCAGTTTTTGAGTATCTGCAGTGAAAGAGACTCCACAGCCTCTCTGGGCAGCCTGTTCCTGTGCTCTGTCACCCTCACAGGAAAGCAGTTTTCCCTCATGTTCAGATGGAACCTCCTGTGTTCCAGTTTGTGCTCATTGTCCTTTGTCCTGTCCTCTTGACATCTGCCCTTTAGATATTTATCCGCTCTGGTAAGATTCCTTCCGTCTTCTCCAAACTAAACAGACCCAGGTCTCTCAGCCTTTCCTCCTAAGAGAGCTGCTTCAGACCCCTAATCATCTTCATAGCTCATTATATCAAACTTCCTCAGTGTCAAGTAAAATCTAGTTTCATGATCTCAACCAGGAAAACAAACAGAAGGAAAAAAAAAAAGTTTATCATCTACAGAAGTTAATTCTAAAAACAAACCAACCAAAAAAAAAAAAAAAAAAAAAACCCCACCAACCTAAACAAAACACATTCTGTCCTGCATTATGCCTGTGTATGTTCATGACCTTGTTAGGGTTATAAATTGGTCGCAGAGTTGGACTTTATGATGAAACAGAATAATTTTCTCACTTACTTTTAGCCCTCAAAGACAAAATTAATGAAACACCCCAATTTTGAGTGATGGAAGACAATGCATGCAAAGCGGGGAGTTTAAAAGAATTTTTGAAGTGCATAACTCTTTTTAGGATGGTATCAGACTTTCAAGACCTCGCTCTTACTGAAAAGTGATTCACCAAAACCAACTTTCTTCAGTCTGCAACCTTCCAGACTTTAACATTTCCATTCAAATACAGCAGTGTGGCCAGTCCAGTCTTTTCTGAAGTGCCACATGTGTATTTTCTTTAATGGCCTCGCATATGTGAGTTATTACTTTTGCTAGGAGAATAATCTTGAGCGAATTAGGGAATTTTAAATCTGTGAGGCAGCAGCTATCTCCACATATCTTTCATAAGGCATGTTCATACATATCTCAAACCCACCTCATGGTGGTGGTGATCTGTTATTTCCATCTGTAGTAAGAAGAGTACAGACTTCATGAAGTGGATGATGAGGCCATCACACCAAAGCATAATTTTAAAATCTTAGCCTAGTTAAACTGTCCGTATGCAGTTTGCCTTCAACTCCTTCTGACAGTAACTAAGATCTTGATACAACTTATGACACAATTGCCTTCAACGCAGTTTGTATGTTCTGAAGCCAGATTTCCTTCGAAGCTGTACATAAGATCAAACAGGCACTTTTATTCAGCAATTACAGGGCTTGTGGGTTTGCAAAGATATCTGTAGTAATTGTTCACAAATTGAAAGCGAACAAACTGTTTGCTGAAAGAGTCCTCCTTGCAGTCCTTAAATGTGCAGAAGATCCACAAAATGTGGTCTTCATTATTCATAACATTGAGGAAATTGTAGCTATTCCTTCCCTCTTTCAAGAATGACATCAGTCAAGTAAAACATTTCAGATATTTCTAATTGTCTCTGTTTGCCACCATCAAAACGCTGCATCACATTATCATTTTGTTCTTAGGGCCGTTTAGTTTGTAGGAGGATAAATGCACACAGGCCATGCTTTGGTTGCCTTTGAAGTTCATTTCATCACAACTGGGGCAGCTGCTTGCATACAGTTCAGGATAATCAGTGAAGTCTAAATAACTACTTCATACATTTAATCCAAGCATTAAAACCTTTTTCAACTTAATCAGAGGCCAGAAGCTTCAACCATTTCTTATTTGGCAGCTTAAAATATTCATCTTTCTGTTACCTCTCCTATAATGCAATTGTGCATTCTCAGCCTATAACAAAAATTAAAAATTACAAAAGTATTCCTGTCAAAGTAAATGTAACCCTGGTTTTCCTGCCTCATTTTTATATTTAGGGTTCAAGAAGTTTGATTGTTAAAAACTTATTAAAAAAATATATTGTCTATTCTAGCAGAGTAGTTGATACTTTATTCCTTGTATTTAAACATTGTAAGATCAATAATATTTTTATTACATTGTTCCTATTATAAGTTAGTTTTCTGTTGAAGAGATCTTCACAATGTTATGAATGTATTTTACAGTGAATGCTCTAAAGAGGTTTTGTTTTGCAGATGTTGCTAAATTTGCATAAGAAGAGTTGGATGGAAGGTTTGACACTTCAGGACTACAGTGAACATTGCAAACTCAATGAAACAGTAGTGAAGGAGATGTTAGAATTAGCTAAGAATTATAACAAGGTATCTCTTATCCCATAATGATGGTATAATTGTGGCAGTGTTTATGAAGTGAAGAAATGTATTACTTAATTTCAGAAGTAAGAAGTTAATGATTACAAGCTTTATTCAGAATAACTTGTAAAAGGCTAGCCTATAAGAACAGAACAATTGTTGCAGGAACTCTTTTGGACCCCTCTTCTTTCAGCGAAGAGTGTCTTGGGATTTGTTTAAATTAGGCACAAGTGTGGCTTTCATGGCCTTGTGAGGACTGTTTCTTACTAAACAACTATGTGTCATTTCTGTGTGAAGTTGCCTATTAGCATTTCAGGCTTTGCCACCCAACGTTTTGTCCTAAACTAGCAAAGCATTTAATCATGCGTTTTTCTTTGCAATGTGAATAATCACATCAATCTTGTATTTTCACTTAGTGAAGAGCATGTAAGTTCCCTGTAGATCAAAATAAGCAGTTGTTTGTATTTATTCCTTCAGTCAAGAACTACTTGACTAGTATATCAGAATAAAGGTTATTTATCCATATCATTCCAGTAGATAGTGAGGATTTAGAACACATTCTAGAACCCAATTTAATATTCTTCTTAGACTAATAAATTATTGTTGGTAGTGTAATAGAGGAATCACAGTTATTTGTACTATTTTAATACTGGCATTTACACTTAGAAATATTTTTTTATAAATGCTAGAAGCACTCTGAGGAGTAAGCATGTCAGTCATTCTTGATTTGCTATTTTTTTAACTTAACTAGTAAATGTAACATTTAATTTTGTTTAAGTTAGTGGATTTGCTTTATAAAGACATCATTTGAAGGCAACAGAACATTATAAAAATGTATGAAAATAAATTACTTTAAACAGCATAAAAAATTGAGATCAAACCTCCAGTAGTCAATGTAGGTAACATTATTTTTGATTCTAGTTTACTAGTTTCACTATCTTCAACTGTCTTTAAATACTGGTACTGCTCATTTAAAATTTTTTTACTTAAAAACAGTTTTGGGAATATCTGACAATAAAACCATTCCTGAGTATTTGCCTCGATCTTTTGCACTAACTCTTGGTAATTAAAACCATGTTTGCTGAAAAGCTGAAGTACCTTTCCTTTTGACTTTCTGAAATGTGTTGCTGTTTGGTTTTTTTCTTTTCTTTTTTTTTTTTTTTAAGAGAATTGTATTTTGGGAGTCTTGTGGCATGGGGAAACAGTAAATGAAATCTGAAACACTGACCTTTTCTGTGTTTCTTTCACAGGCTGTTGAAGAAGAAGATAAGATGACACCTGAACAGCTGGCAATAAAAAATGTTGGCAAGCAGGTGAGGTGTGATGAATTAGAGTGAGGTGGAATGATATGCTTCGTTCATCCTAAATATTAATTTTTTTTACATATGTGTAGGTGATTTTAGTTCTGAGTGCAAAACAGTCTCAACACTCTAAATAATGAATTTATTTTTATTGAAGGTTGTGTAAGGAACAAGGCTTTTGCCTGTAGATAATCAGTGGAATATCTGCAAGTTGTGCTCTACGTGCGTTTGTATTACATGCTGAGGAACAGTGTTGAAATTTGGTAGGGTTTTTTGTGGTTTGTTTTGGTTTTGTTTTGTTCTTCAAAAAAATGCTTTCCAAGAAGAGACACAAAGATATCCAAATCTGTCAGAGGCCAAAACTGTGGAAACTTTAAAAAAAAAAAAAAAAAAAAAAAAAAAAAAAAAAATTGAAAAAAGGGGGAAGTAGTGTTTATACATTATCATGGCAAACGA